>PVJC01042819.1:0-14771 GCA_004026665.1 Murina feae
GAGCTGAGCTGAAGGGCTCAGCTTCACTTTCGCTGCTGCCGCAATGGAAAGGGCTGTTTACTCAGGTCCGGGAGTGGCGGCCGCCATGTTGGCCGGGCTAATTTGCATACAGCCGCTCTGATTGGCTGGTGGGCGTGGCTTACCCTGTCTCGGAGAAACGGTTAATTTTAATATTTCGCTTTTATTAGTTTAGATATAATGCAACAATAGCAAATAGTATAATTATAAAACAAAAACTATGTAGTCTTTTTTATAATATAGCTAATTGTGTGACAATTATTTTTAATCTCCGTTACTCACTCTGTCCCATATCCATTCAACTACCAAAATTCTGCTGATTCTACCCTTTTATTGCCATGTCTTTCCATCTAGTCCAAGCTAAATTTGTGTATAGTGTACTTCTATTTTTACCTACCTCCAAAACTATAGCCAAAATGGTAATTTAAAAAAACCCATTTAATCATACCCATCATACCCATCCTTTGCTTAAAATCCATGAGTGATTTCTTATTGATCATAGGATAAAGGCTAAAATTTTCAGTATGCAGTGCAATGCCTTTCCAATCTTTGCCCTCACCAGCTTTATATTGAGATGCACTCCCCTGCCTTTCAATATACTCCAGCTACTTCTTGAATTTGCCATATTCATTCTCAACCCAGAGCATACACACATGCTGGTTCCTCTGCCTGGAATGCCCCCTTATCCTTACACACCCGTCACCCTTTAGATCTCACCTAAATGCTACCTTCTCAGGGTAGCCTTTCCATTATTCTTGGTCTAGATGCTGTCAAATTTCTCACACCTTCATAACAACTTGTCACAGTTGAAATTTAAGTATTGTTAAAGTTACTTGTTTAGTGTCTGTCTTTCCTGCTATCCTGCTATGATATAATCTCAAAGAAAGAAGAAACTAGATATTATTATTATATCCCAAAGCCTGCTATTTTGTCCTGTACATAGTAAAAGGTCAATACATCTTTATTAAACTAATAACTGGATTGATGAATAAATATATTTAAATGCTGATCCAAATATAAAACAGAATTACTTACACCATAATTACAATATTACACAGTTAACTTTAATGATGCTAGTCATACTCCCAAATAAAAGATTTGCAATGTATATGTATATAAACAAACAAAGGAGAAAATAAGTGAGAACAACTTTACTACCAATTCTGGTTACAGTCCCTCACTGATAATCCAAAAGTACTTACCAACAAAGAAAAAGAGATATCTTAATGTATCATCCACTTTTCAAAGGAGGCACACATATATTAAAATAAAAGTAGTTTTGATACTTTTCTATGCCATTCAGACAGAAAACTTAGATTCTCTCAAAGAGTAGTAAAGACCATGTACCCTAAACATTTACATTTATATGCACTCCTTTACAAGCTACATATATAGATTGCACAGTCCTTAACTCTTATTTAATGGGTGAATTTAACTAATTTATTCAAGTAAAATCAAAGCTTAAATATTTTAAGGATTAGATCTTCATAATTTAAAAAATCAATTAATGAAAGAAAACTACAAACTCCTGAAACAAACTTTTATTTTAAATTCTTAGGCATATTAGTGCATATAAAAAATGTTCATAACATATGACATGTAAAGATGTTAGCACAGTGAACTACAATAGAAAATATTTTATATAACTTTTTAATCACTAGTATGCATATTTCTCTTAATGAATGCCCAGTTTTCTTAGATCACCTTTGTTATGGAATATCAAGTAGGTTTAAAATTTTTATATTATTGTTTAATAACTTCCTAATAAGGTTTTGAGTTTCTAATTGATTTACACATAATCTGTTTTTCAATATACGGATAACTGTAGTAGCTTTCTGTCTCATCTCTGATGGAACATATTTAATATTTAAATATTGAGATAACTTAGATCTAGAATTATATAACATGTTAATAATAGTTTCAATGTCATCACTTGGAAAACTGCTGCGTCCTACTGGTAATAACTGGGATTTATACATTTTTTGTAATCTGTGTTCTGCTGCTTCTGCTAAAGCAAGGCTTCGTTTTAGGCTCTCTCTAGAGGCTCGAATGTCCTCTCTATATTCTGGCTTGAGGCTCTCAACAAGAGGTACATGTTGTACTTCCGAACGAATATCTGATATTTTATCCAAAATTTCTTCATTACTCAAAATTAGTGGATGACTTTCATATATTGGTATTTCATATTCCTCTGAGAGCTGAGGAACATCTTCTAGTTCTGTGGACGTATCCCAGTCAGTGCTTCTACTTGAAGGACTTGGAGGTAATTCAGTAACATTTGGCCATAACATTGGTCTCTCGATTTGTACCTCTGACTCTGGCTCTGGCTCTGGTTCTGGCTCTGGCTCTGGCTCTGGCTCTTCTCTTTCAATATAAGGTACTTTTGAACTTAAAATAACAGAAATATTATTTGGTTTAATCGACCAGAATGGTGTGCTTTTAGTATGTTTGTCCCCCCTTATTTCAGGTTGGAGGTCTCTAGTAGGTAAACGTGTAGCTTTATTGCTGATAGGGTCGCTTAAAAAATCATTCTCAGTTGAAGCTTTGTCATGTGAAATTAACTCCTTAAATTGTGATGCCTTCGGGCTCATAGAATAAACGTTATTTGAAGATTTCGGTCTCATAGAATAAACGTTAGTTGGAGACTTTGATATTTTCTTTTGGCCTGGCTCCCTAGTGGGAACACTTAGTAGTAGATTATGTAAAACTTGTACATAATGATTCAAGTTTTTTTCTTCATCAGGTGTCACAGTTATTCCTTAAGGGAGGGAAAATCAAATATGTAACATTTATAATCATATATGATATACTGACAAAATCTACTGACCCATATTTACTTCGTATGTTATCACTTGAAAGTTAAAGAACCAAGGAATAAAGCATATCTGACAGTCAACGATCACTTAAAATTATTCTTTCAGATTATTTAAAACAAATGAGCAAGATCAGTGCAAAAGTTGCATATTAACACAATTCTTTTTGCTATTACTCTCCCATATGATTTAGTAGGTAACTTATTAAAACAAAATTTGTGATTATGTCTTTCAACACAGTGGTGTGTTGAATTGTTAAATTTTAGGAACTTTATGAGCCAGATATTACACACAGATATTGTTCATAGTAAATTATCTGAATTTGCATTTAAATAAATTGTATTGAATAGAATAGTAGTAAATATTCAAACTCATCACATTCTTATTTTATTTCATTTTCCTATTATGTTCTTGAAGTTATTTACAACTAGGGTATCTGTATGGTAGAAACGCTATATAATGGTGTGCTACTATGTATCTCTTTCTACCTTTCTGTTCAGTGATGTCAAGTAGGTAGCTTGAAATCAGCCATGATGGGATAAATGCTGTAAATCAGGGCTTACCCTTCTTTCCAAAAAGCCAGTTAAACATTTACTAGTACACCACTGCCTTCCAATCAAAAATGATCTAACTACAACCTGTGGGTCATCTCCACCCAACGGTTTTTTGGAAATAAAGTTTTAAAAATATATGTTTTATTGATTTTTCAAAGAAAGGAAGGGAGAGGGAGAGTTAGAAACATCAATGAAACATCGATCACCTGCCTCCTGCACAGTCCTTACTGGGTATGTGCCCACAACCAAAGTGCATGCCCTTAACTGGAATCGAACCTGGGAACCTGAGTCTGCAGGCCGATGTTCTATCCACAGAGCCAAACCAGCTATGGCTGTAAATGAAGTTTTATTGGAACCAGCCAGTCTTACCCATTTGTTTATACATATATAAATTTATTTTTTACAGAGAGGAAGGGAGACAGATAGTTAGAAACATCAATGAGAGAGAAGCATTGATCAGCTGCCTCCTGCACACTCCCTACTGGGGATGTGCCTGCAACCAAGGTACATGCCCTTGAACAGAATTAAACCTGGGACCCATCAGTCTGCAGGCCGATGCTCTATCCACTAAGCCAAACCAGTTAGGGCACCCATTTGTTTCTTTATTATTTACTAGAGGCCCAATGCACAAAATTTGTGCAAGAGTAGGCCTTCGCAGGCCTGGCTGCCTTGGCCATTGCAGCCCCACCCCCCACCCACTGGTCATTCCGGAAGGTTGTTCCAGAAGGTCATTCCACTGTCCAGTCTAATTAGCATATTAGCTCTTTATTATATAGGATAGTTGCTTTGGCTCCAAGAGCAGAGTTGATTAGCTACAGCAGAGACCACATGGCCTGAGAAGCTGAAAATACTTACTACTTGGCCCTTTAGAGAAAAGTCTGCAGATCCCTATCTATAACCATCAATATTTCATTCTTACAACAAAAATGACAGTTCTATAGATACTGGTATTTTGCAGCATCTGAGTGGTGAAGCCTCTCTTTTCCAATATGGAAAACAAAAATGATTACTAAGATATTCTGAAATTCTGCCCAATTTCCCTGCTCCTAGTCAGGAATTTTAAATTTTAAGTGTTGGAGCTTTGTATTGCATGTAGTTTTGAATAGATTTTGCCATTATCAATGATGCAAATTGATTTAATTCAAAGAAGTCACTTTTTTTATTTTTTTATTTTTAATCTTTATTGTTCAGATTATTAGATGTTTCTATTTTCCACCCCCCCATAGTTCCCCTTTACCTATTCCCACCCCTCCCCATGCCCTCAACGCCCCCACCCTAAGAACTGTCCTTGTTCTTAGGTGTAAGATTTTTGTCCAATCTCTTCCCACACCCCCCAACAACCCCTTCCCCTGGAGAATTGTCAGTCCTCTCCCTTTCCATGCCCCTGATTCTATTCTATTCACCAGTTAATTCTGTTCATCAGATTTTTTATTCATTTGATTCACTTGTTGATAGATACATATTTATTGTCACTTTGTTGTTCATAATTTTTAATCTTTACCTTTTTCTTATTCTTCCTCTTCTTAAAGAATACCCTTCAGCATTTCATATAATACTGGTTTGGTGGTGGTGAACTCCTTTAACTTTTTCTTGTCTGTGAAGCTCTTTATTTGACCTTCAATTCTAAATAATAGCTTTGCTGGCTAAAGTAATCTTGGTTGTAGGTTCTTGCTATTAATTACTTTGAATATTTCTTGCCACTCACTCTGGCCTGCAAGTTTCTGTTGAGAAATCAGCTGACAGTCATATGAGTACTCCCTTGTAGGTAAATGTTTTTCTCTTCCCGCTTTTAAGATTCTCTCTTTGTCTTTTGCCCTTGGCATTTTAATTATGATGTGTCTTGGTGTGGTCCTCTTTGTATTCCTTTTGTTTGGGGTTCTCTATGCTTCTTGGACTTGTAAGTCTATTTTTTTTCACCAGGTACAGGAAGTTTTCTGTCATTATTTCTTCAAATAGGTTTTCAATATCTTGCTCTCTCTCTTTTTCTGGCACCCCTGTAATTCTGATGTTGGTACACTTGAAGTTGTCCCAGAGGCTCCTTACACTATCTTCATATTTTTGGATTCTTTTTTCTTTTTGCTCTTCCAGTTGGGTGTTTTTTGCTCCCTCGCATTTTAAATCTTTGATTTGATTCTTGGGATCCTCTAGTCTGCTGTTGAATCTCTGTATATTATTTATTTCAGTCTGTGTATGCTTAATTTCTGACAGCTCCTTTTTTATTTTTTTGGTATTCTCACTAAGATCCTTGAAGGTCTAAGTTCCTCGGAGGTCTCACTAAGTTCCTCAAAGGTTTCTAGAAGATTCTTGAGTAACCTTATAACTATGGTTTTGAACTCTATATCCAGTAGTTTGCTTTCCTCCATTTCTTTCATTCATGACATGTTTGTCTCCACATTTTGGCTGCTTCCCTGTGATGACAGAGTGGCCTTGTGTGGTAAGTGTCCTATAGGGTTCAGTGGCTCAGCCTCCCCTGTCACCTGAGGTGGACACTCTTGGTGCACCTATTTGTGGGCAGTGTGCACAGTCTTATTGTAGTTAAGCCTTGATTGCTGTTGGTATCACTGGGAGGAAATGACCTCCAGGCAAATTGGCTGTGAGCTGTGTCTACAATGGAAGGACTACTGTGCAAGAGACATCTTTATGGGATAGGACTTGCTTCAGTGGTGCTTGGTGCTCACTGAATCTGCTCCTTGAGTGTGTTGCTTATGGATATGAAGAGTTGTAATCTGGTATGGTGTCACACTGACCACTGGGTACACTGGCTCTTGAATCTCCAAGGAGGTGCAAAGTCAGCCACTGCCTGAGGTTACCCAGCAGATGGCCTCAAAGAGATCTGCAGATTCCTCCTCTTTGCATGGGGCTTGGAAGTGCTCAGATGAGGCCCAGCTGTGAAGCAAGGCAGGCTGCTGCTGTCAGGCCTTGGTCCTTCTTTTGGAAGCATTGGCTCTCTGATCCAGCTGCAGTTTGATAGGGTTTAGGTAGAGAGAGGAAAGGCCATTCATATGCAAAAGCTGCTGGGGTTGTAAATTGGGTGGGGCGGGATCTCAGGGAATCACCGGGGTGGAGCAAACAGCAATTGCTGCTAGTCAGCCCTGCACCAGAGAGGTCCCCACATCTCTGCGTCCAGCACTCCACACAAGAACAATAATTGCAGTGAGCTCCTCTGAGAGAAAGCCACCCTTGCATTCCAGCCCAATGCCAGACAGTCCAGTTTCTCCCCGTATCAGTCTGACTCCCCAGAGTCTTGCCCGGAACTGGATTTCAGAAGGGAACCTGTATCTCCCTTCTGATTAAATAAACAACAACAGTGCACTCAGTTGCCAATCTGTTCTGTGCTCGCCTCCACACCTCCTCACCTCCTACCAGTCTCAATGCGCTTTTTTCTTTCCTTCTAGTTATAGTACTTCCACTCAGCCAGCTTTCCCACGGTTCTGGATAATAGTTATTTTGTTTTTTAGTTGTAGTTTTGATGTGATTGTGAGAGGCAGCAAGTACAGGTGTTTCCTATGCCGCCATCTTGGTTCTCTCATAAGTCATTTAAAAAAAAATCTTTTTTAATTTATTTTAGAGAGAAAAGGAGAGGGAAAGAGAGATAGAAACATCAATGATGAGAGAGAGTCATTGATCATCTGTCTCTTGCATGCCCCACACTGGGGGTCAAGCCCACATCCCAGGCATATGCCCTGAATCAGTAATCAAACCCTGACTTCCTGATTCATAGGTCGATACTCAACTATTGAGCCACACTGGCCAGGTGTAAGTAATTTTTTACCAAACTCTAATGTATAACATCTACCTGAACCCTCCCTCTGCAGGTAAAATGAATCACAGTAGTAACAAACTTTCTGTTAAGGAGGCACTTTTTATTCAGCTGTTTGACAAGCACAGAACAGTCCAAAAATGCTTTATATTTACATGTTTCACCTCTCTTCATTAACTCTTCTGTTACAACTTAGAAAAACCAGATGAAGTTTAATCAAAATTGAAAGCATATTTCTAAATTTTAAAAGTCTTAATGAATATAATTTAGTGAGGCAATGTGATAGTGGGAAGATACTAGATTTGTCTGGAGATCCAGATTCTAAAAGTGGATTCTACATTTTGTGTCATGCTGAGAAAAGCTTTGTATATGCCAAGATCCATACAATGATGATGGGTGAAAAAGGGGAAGATATAGAACATAAAGTAGATTATGGTATTATCCTTAATCACTAACATAGTATCATACATTTTGTCTGTGAATTATGGATTTTGAAAAAATGGACAGAAGGGTAACACACCAAACTCATGTGGGTAATTGTCTCTGAGGAGAGAGAATAGGACTGAAGTTGGTCATTAAAGAGGACTTTAGACTTACCTATAATGAGGCCAGGTGGGGTCCCTCAGCCCGGCCTGTGCCCTTTCGCAGTTTGGGAGCCCTCAGGAGATGTTCAACTGACTGCTTAGGCCTGCTCCCCACTGGACATCCTTAGCGCTTTTGCAGAGGTAGGAGAGGCTCCCACCACCACCATGCGCTTGCTAGACATCAGCCTGGCTCACCAGACATCACCCTGTGGGAGTGCACTGATCCCGCCTCCCTATTGCCCCACCACTGCCGGTGGCCTCCCTCTGCGGGAGGCAACCAGCAGGCCGATCAGGAGATGGCGCCAGCAAGCAAATGGCCAGCTCCACCCCCCGATCACCCCTAGCCACCACTGGTCACCACCAACCCCTTATTATCCTCTCTGTCCACTGGCACCCATCTTGGCTGGCTGGCACCAATGGGTGTCATAGCATCGTCATCTGGATGGTCGTTCTGCTGTTTGGCTGTTTGGTCGATTTGCATATTATGCTTTTATTATATAGGATAATTATACATTAGACCACATAAAAGAATCAATTGAAAAACTATTACAAGGAATAAGAGAATGTAATAAAGTAGCAAGTTAGAAAATCAATATACAAAATCCAACATCCTATATAATAAAAGGCTAATATTCACATTGACCAATGGCGGAATGACTGGTCGCTATGACATGAACTGACCACCAGGGGCAGACGCTCAACGCAAGAGCTGCCACCTGGTGGTCAGCATGCTCCCACAGGGGAAGCACCACTCAGCCAGAAGCTGGGCTCATGGCTGGCGAGCACAGCAGCAGTAGCAGTGGTGGTGGCGAGCACAGTGGCGGCCTCCATAGCGCTAAGGATGTCTAACTGTTGGGACATCCGAGGGCTCCCAAACTACAAGAGGGTGCAGGCTAGGCTGAGGGACCTCCCCTGAATGCACAAATCTCGTGCACTGGGCCTCTAGTACAAATATAAACCAGTTCCAAGATAAAATGAGAGGGAAGATGCTATTTTGAAAACAAAATAAATTTAAAAATCTAATAATACAGTTGAAAAGACATATCCAAAATCTATATAAGGAATTATTCTAGGTTGAATATAAACATACAGAGATCAGGCTCTAATCCCTGGAACCTGTAAATATTACTTTATATGGAAAAGGGGTATTTGCATATATGATTGAATTAAGGGTCTTGCCAAAGGGAATTATCCTAAATATAGTCACAAATGTTTTTGTAAGAGAGAGATGGAGAAAGATATGATACACACAGAAACAAGGAGGTGGTAATACGTAGGAGGTAGCAGAGATTAGTGTGGCCACAAGACAAAGAATGCTGGCAGCCACCAGTAGCTGAAAGAGGCAATGAAAATATTGGTTCCCAGAGCTTCCAGAAGGAGCACAGCTTTTCCCTACAACTTGATTCTACCTCAGTGAAACTGATTTTAGACTCAGGCCTTTAGTGAGACAATAAATTTCTGTTGGTAATTTGTTATAACAACCTAAGAAAATGGACACAAGATTATAATAAAATCTAAAAGGCATAATGCAAACTTCTACAAATAGAAAGATATACCATGTAGTCAGACAAAAAGATTCAATATCATAAAGATGCTTAGATGTCATATTCTCTGTTAATTCACACTTTTTATTTCAGAGTGGAGGGGAGAGGGAAGAAGAGACAGAAACATCAATGGTGAAAGAGAATCATTGATCGGCTGTCTCCTGCATGCCGCCAACTGAGGATCGAGCCTGCAATCTGCAGGCTGTCGCTCCATCCACTGAGCCAAACCAGCCAGGGCCATACATTTAATATGCTCCTAATATCACTAGTTATTTTCTGAAGACAGAACAAATGGATTATGAAGTTCATTTGAAGAACAAATGAGTAAGAATAGCCAGTAAAAACAGGAGCTACCCCTTACTAGATATTAAAATACAGTATAAAGCCTCTATTATAAAAATAGTTCACATGCCCTAATCAGTTTGGCTCAGTGGATAGAGCATTGGCCTTCGGACTCAAGGGTCCCAGGTTCGATTCCGGTCAAGGGCATGTACCTTGGTTGCGGGGACATTCCCAGTGGGTAGTGTGCAGGAGGTGGCTGATCGATGTTTCTCTCTCATCGATGTTTCTAACTCTCTATCCCTCTCCCTTCCTCTCTGGAAAAAAATCAATAAAATATATATAAAAAATAGTTAACATTGCATATGAATAAATGGAACAGAACAGAAAATACAGAAATAGACCAAATTGCATACTGAAATATAGCTCAAGATGAAACAGTTTCAATTTATAAATTATTCCAAATAATAAATGAAGAAGCCATTTATAAATAGAATATGATCATTTTTAATGATTATGAATATTAATACTATCACAAAATGATAAAAAATTAGATATGCATCCTCATGAAAGAACACAAAATCTTCAATGTAGCAGTCTTGCAAAAAAGGTCAAATTTGAATCTAACAGGACTCTAGATCTAACTAACAGTATACAGAAAATTATGGGACAACAAAGGAAAACATAAACTACACCATGGATATGTAATCAGCAAAATTTAGACTGCAGCAAACTACAGGATATATGATCCAATTTCTTCAACAATTATCTTACCAGGGGTAAAATAAAGACGAAGGAAGAACTATAGGTTAAAAGGGAATGACTCCCTGGCAATGGGCAAAGAAACACCTGATTGGTGGTATTGCTCTTATATCAGGGGCAAAGCAGATGTACAGTTCTTAGAACATCCTAGCTTGATGTCTGTGTTGGTGGCCAGAGCTGTTTCATGCCTGGGGCACATTAAAAAAAAGGGGGGGATTAATGGACATATCAACAAATTACATGTAGGAATCTTATTTGAATCCCAATGCAATCAAACTGGAAGAAAGAGAGAGAGAGAATTAGGAAAATGTCAACACTAACCAGGTATTTTATAATATTAAAGGATAATTATCTTTTTAAGTATGAAATTCACATTGTTGTGTTTTTAAGTACTTATGTTTTAGTTCTACATATTAAAGTATTTGATTTTAAAATTATATGATGTCTGGAATTTCCTTCTAAATAATCCAAGTCTGAGAAGTTGGGGAGGTGAAGGGGGGAAATGTGGGTGGAGATATAAATGAAACTAGATTAATTATGGGTTAATAGTTGAAGTGGGTTATATATATATGGAGATTTATTATGCCATTCTTTCTATTTGTGTATATACTGAATTTTTTCCAAAATAAAAATTTTTTAAATCAATTTTGGAAAAAATCTATTCTGATCAACTATTCATAAGCAAATGTAAAGTCTGCAAGCAACAAAAGCTTAAATGCTTTTAAGAAGACATTTCCAGCTTTGGCTGGTTTTTCTCATTGGTTGGTTGGAGCATCAGCCCGCCTACTGAAGGGTCCCAGGTTCCATTCCCAGTCAAGAGTGTGTATAGCAGGTTCAATCCCCAGCCCTGTTGATATTTTCTCTATCTTCACCTGCTCCTTCTTCCCTTTCAGTATTTAATCATTTAACTTGTCTCTTCTCATAGTAGTAAATAGGCTACCCAGGCTACTATGAGATGAATTAGATTGTCAAAGGACAGAAGAAGGAGATTCTTACTGCTAGTTGGTTTCTAAAAAGAAAAAACCACCTGAAATACTCACTATCTCTTTATACTGTACTCAGGCAACACTAAAAAGCCTGTTCTTGTTGCCTATCAATCGAGCTCTACCCCCTATCTTGTTTTTCCTCCCTTCTTCATGTACCCTTTGTCTCCACATTGTTCTGTTGTTAAATCCATCCCCTCCCCCCTACACCTTCCACCTCCTACTTCGTCCCCTAAAATATCCATATGTTTGATATAGATCTTATCAGTTCTACTAACCAGAAATGCTCTTGCAAATCAACCTGTTCTTTATAAAAATCTTTGCAGGCAAGGAATAAAAGATAGTCAAGCCTCAAATATCCCTCCAAACTGCACTAGCCACTGAAAACCTACTTTATTCCATTTTTTAGGAGGTGCTTAGAAGGGTGAACAAACTTCAAATTCTTACAAAGACTAGACTACTCTACTAGAAGTTGTGTTATTAAATTTGGAATATTTGTTGTTTGCCCTTGTATTCTTTATTATATTCCTTCTATTTTACCAGTTAGTGATTCAACCAAACATAGCAATGTCGTAGATATGGCTAAATAAGAATCTCTTCCACCTTGAAAAACCACAATGCTGCTTTCCTGTGCCTCTAGTTAGCAGGATGGCTACCTGCTAAGCAGGCTTGAGGTTAGCAAGAATCACAGGTATGGAAGTTATAGCTGAGCTTGAGGCTAACTGCACTTCTCTTCTTAAAATAGACCAGGAAGAATTATGCACATGACAAATAATAGGAAAGTAGACAAAATGATCAAACAACTGTAGAAACAAAGTAGCATGAAATCTGAAGGGGAAATTAGAAAATATTGATTGAAAGATCATAACAATTCTGACTGAGCAATAGCTGTGCCAAGCACTATATTAAGGGCTTTCAATGTACCTTTATAAAGAGAAAAAGGAGGATATTTAGAAAGAACAAATAATTTGCCTAAAATTATATTCAACTTGAACGTGGTAAGAATGGGATTCAAAAATATATTGTCTTGCTTCAAAGCAGGTACACATAAGTAACTACACAATGTTGCCATAAAAAGATGACACAAGTATGCTGGCAAAAGAAAAGTATGATGATAAAACTGTCTGAGAAGGCCTAGCCCATGTGGCTCAGTGGTTGAGTGTCAACCTATAAACTAGAGGCCCAGTGCATGAATTCATGCACAAGTAGGGTCCGGCAGGCCTGGCCCCAATTGGGGCAGATCAGGGCCTGCCTGTTGGGAGGAAGAGATGGTGGGAGGTTGGTCAGCCGGCTTGCCCCAATCATGGCCCGATTAGGGCTGAGCTAGCTGGGGGGAGGGGCCATAGGCGATTTGCTGGTGGGCCCTGCCCCTGATTGGAATGGAGGGGGCCTATTGGGAGTGGGGTTGGCCGTGGGGAGGGGCTGTGGGTGGTAGGCTGGCCAGCACCATTAACAAGTGGAGTGGGGGGTTGATCGGGGTCCAGCAGCCTGGGGGAGGAGCCATGGTGGTTGGCAGGCCGGCCTGTCCCTGATCGGAGTTGGGGGGCTGATCGGGATGGTGGGGCCAGCTGGGGGGAGGGGCTGCAGGAAGTTGGCTGGTCAGCCTTGCCCCCTATTGAGGTGGGGGGTGTGATCAGGGTGGGCCATCTGGGGGAGGGGCCACAGGATGTTGGCCACCAGCCCCGCTTCCCAATCAGCTAGTTTGCTGGCCACAGTGGGCATCATAGTGACTAGTCATTCAGGTTGTTACAACGTTCTGGTTGCTGGCTATATATAATAAATATTTTGTTTAATATTAATAAAATATAAATATTAAAGTATAATAAATAAATAATAACAGTTTGTTAAAATACACAACAGTTTGCTCTTCTGACAACTGGACTAAATTGCACACCTTTAATAGGTGTATACATTTTTGGGACACCCTGTATTAAGATGTATGTATTTGAAAATATTAAAAATAGCTGATACAAATTTAATGTTTTCTTACTACAAAGTATTGGTAGTAACTGACGGTCAATAACTTAAAAAAGAATAAACTAACTTCACAGAAAAAATGAAAGTTAATAAAATCATGTTTTAAAATGAGCAATATCTAATCTAATAAAAGAGTAATATGCAAATTGGTGTCACTCCCATACACATAAGCCACACCCACCAGCCAACTGCCACGCCCACCAACCAGAGTGACTATATGCAAATTAACCCAGCCAAGATGGCGGCCGGCAGCCACTGAGCTGGAACAAGCAGGAGGCTTGCCCTGGCGATGGAGGAAGCTAAGGTTCCTGTCTGCCTAGGCCGACTGTGGCCTCTGCTCAAGGCAATAAAGTTTCAATTATAGAAGATTAATAAACCTGAGATACCTGCTTCCAGCCAGCCTCGATGCAAACAGCCATCAGCCCCTCACCCAGGCTGGCCAGTTTCCCCAGCAGGGACCCCCTCCCTGAAGGGACTGTGGCCAGCCTGAAAATGGCCCTCAGCCCCTCACCCAGGCTGGCCAGGCACCACAGGGAGGGACACCCACCTTGAAGGGGCTGTGGCCAGCCTCCAAACAGCCATCAGCCACTCACCCGGGCTGGCCAGGCACCTCAGCAGGACCCTCACCCTGATCCAGGACACCCTTCAGGGCAAACCAGCTGGCCCCCACCCATACATCAGGCCTCTATCCTATAAAATAAAAGGATAACATGCAAATTGACCCTAACAGCAGAACCACTGGGAATGACTGATCACTATGACACACACTGACCAGCAGGGGGCAGACACTCAATACAGGAGCTGCCCCCTGCTTGTCAGTGCACTCCCACAGGGGGAGCTCTGCTCAGCCACAAGCCAGGCTGCCAGCTGCCAGCACAGCAATGGTGGCGGGAGCCTCTCCCGCCTCCTCAGCAAAGCTAAGGATGTCCAACTGCAGCTTAGGCCTGCACCCCGCTGGCAAGTAGACATCCTCCGAGGGCCCCTGGGCTGCCAGAGGGATATCTGGCTGCCAGCTTAGGCCCGATCCCCTAGGGAGCAGGCCTAAGCCAGTAGGTGAACATTTCCTGAGGGGTTCCAGATTGCTAGAGGGCACAGGACAGGCCGGGCTGAGAGACACCCCTCCCGCGAGTGTACCGGGCCTCCAGTATATAGATAGATAGAGAGCGCATGCACAAGCAAGAGCAAGCCAGGGGCCATCACATCCAAAACACTGAACAGATGATCAAACAGGCTGAGTAGGGTGACAAGGCTGGCAAGAGGGTTAGTGAGGGACGACCAAAAGACTGAGCAGCGGGCTGCATGGGCAACCTGGCTGGCAGAGGGGTTAGTGAGGGACAACCAAACAACTGAGCAGCAGGCTGCGTGGGGCAACCAGGCTGGCAGAGGGGCAGTTGGGGGCAACCAGACTGGCAGGAGGGGCAGTTGGGGGCAACCAGACCAACAGAGGGGAAGTTGGGGCAACTAGGCTAGCAGGGGGGGTAATATGGGGTGACCATG
>PVJC01042820.1:0-14767 GCA_004026665.1 Murina feae
AAAGAAAGAAAGAAAAAGATGGAGACAAATGGGCCTGGTGATGCCTTTGGCATCGTGCCCTCCCATGGTCCAATAGCTGGTGACTAGACTCCTGCAGGAAGCCAGTTCTCAGGTTTGAGCATTACAGAGTTTCTGGGTTTGGGCCTAAAATGGATGTCAGTTGGTCTGGGTGGACTTTAGTTGTACAACTTTCAAACTTTCTTAAAATCGTTTAATTCAAATCTTCCTTTATGTCTTATAGCAGTTTGGTAATTTTTCTCTCAATCTATATCCTCCTTATTTCTTGTTTATCTTAGTGGTTATTCATACTATACAAAGAGATCCTGTTGCTATTAGAGTGGGACTTACATTTTTATTATCATATTTTTGGCTTATTGCTAATATAAAGGAAAGTTAGTAATTAGTAATATACAAGAAAATAGAAATTAAAATTAGTTATTTTGTGAGTGAATGTTCTGCTACTTTGACAGTTAATATCCTGAAATTTTTAGATGGACTATCATGTGATAATTCTTTCTCTTTTCTTATAGTTATATCTTTTTTTAAAATTTATTGATTTCAGAGAGGAAGGGAAAGGGAGAAGGAGAGAGAGATAGAAACATCAGTGATGAGAGGGAATCATTGATTGGCTGCCTCCTGCACATTGGACTGCACATTGGCAACCCAGGCATGTGCTCTTGACTGGAATTGAACCTGGGACCCTTTGGTCCACAGGCTGATGCTCTATTCACTGAGCCAAACTGGCTAGGGCTATATATATTTTTTTAATTGCCTTCTCTTCACCCTCATTTCCCAAAATCCTCAAAAGGCAATGTCAAATGATAGCTGTAATACTGTATATCCCTGTCTTTAACCTAAAACTTATATTTATATTTCTGAATGATTTGATTTCTCATTTTCTGTTTTACTATTTAGGATGAGTACATTTTATTAAATGAAGGAAATTGTTTCCTTAGTTTAATGCTCTATAATGGATTACAGAGCATGGAAATGGGCTGTACCTCGGAGATACGTTATTTTCAAATCATGTCAACTTGGATATGGAAGTAAATTCTTTTTTAGAAAGAAAGGTAATTATAAGAACAGAAATGCAATTTCCCCCTTTAAGAACAGAAGTCAACTTATCAGTAAAGTGCTTGTTATCTAGATTTTGAAGTTTCAAGAAAAATCTCTAAGATAAATGCATTTGCTTTGATTGAACTAACTGTTCTCCAGCTTCTGACATCCAGGGAGAAGATAAGAATTTTTCTTGTACTAAAAAAATCCTTTAGTTTCTTTCCTGTGCACACAATAAACCCTCTTAAAAATTTCCTGCCTCTAGCACTTATGAATATTGTTTAGATAAATTATAATATTGTATTTACTAGAAGCCCAGAGCACGAAATTTATGCGGGGGGGGGGGGGTGTCCCTCAGCCCAGCCTGCATCCTCTCCAATTGGGCCTAAATGGGCTGTCGGACATTCCTCTCACAATCCAGGACTGCTGGCTCCCAACCTCTCACCTGCCTACCTGCCTGATTGCCCCTAACCACTCCCCTGCCAGCCTGATCAATGCCTAACTGCCCTCCCCTGCTAGCCTTGTTGCCCCTAACTGCCCTCCCCTGCAGGCCTCGTTGCCCCCAATTGCCCTCCCCTGCAGGCCTGGTTCCCCCCAACTGCCCTCCCCTGCAGGCCTGGGTCCCCTGCAACTGCCCTCCTCTGCCAGCCACCCCTAACTGCCCTCCCCTGGAGGCCATCTTTGACCACATGGGGAAGCCATCTTGTGTTGGACTGATGGTCAATTTGCATATTACTCTTTTATTAGATAGGATTATTTATTAAACTTTTAAATTTTATATTATTTTAGTAGTGATTTTTATGGAGAAGTATAACGAATGGTTCAAACATTGTTCAGTATCGTAAATGATTCATAGTAAACTTCTAAGACCTTCCTTAAAGGTGAATTGTTTTCTTCTATGATAGTAGATGAAGAAAAAAGAATTCTCAACAGTTCTGCCTCCTGGAACTTAAACACAATGCAGTAAGTAATAGGGTGAGATAATTACATGGTCATGGGTAACCCCAAATTACAGTATAAACCAAACTCATTAAGGCACCGTACAAAGTGGATTTAATTAAATTATTTGGCACACATTATATTGAGAATAGGCACACACTTCTGAGTTATGTGCATGACCCACTTTCCTCAGTCCGATGCTCTTCCTGCTCTCTTCTCTACCGCCCCTCCCCCTCTAAGAAACACACTCAGCCTAATCTTCCCTTAATTAACGTCCTTAACTTCTTTTCCATTCTCCCTCCCCAGCTCTCAGCATGAAGCAGTTGAGGCCACTCACAATTACCCATAAGGTTCTAACTTGGGAGAATAAAAGAACTAAATAATAGATGGTTAGGTTTAAGAGTGTTTTTCAGTAGACACAGGAAGTGTTGGTAAGGGCAGATTTAAAAATTGTCTCATATTTCCCACTGATGTCTTATGAAGCTCTTCCCAACTATGAGAATTTTTTTTTAAACATGACCTGGGCAGTCTGAAGAGCCCCACCAAGTCAGTGAAAGCTGGCGAGTGCTCTTACTCATCTTCCCAACAGCTTCTCCCCCATCATGGAAATTCTTTTCACATATCAGTTTGATTATTTTCCTTTACATTTGCACAAGGCATGAGTCACAGTAAAAAGTCACTGTGAGAATATGCCAGATTGCAAAATAGATTTCCTTTCCCCCTTAATGGTAGATTCAAGATTTTAAAATTGCAGTGATTTTGTAAGCTTAAGAGCATGATTTTGGAAGCCCTATACTTTTTTTGTTAATGTAAACTGCATTTTTTACTATAAAAAATTAACCCAAATTGTCATTTAATTCAGGCATTCTCAAGTTTAAAACAGTTGCCCCTATACTATTCACATTGAAAATGAAAGGTGCAATTATACCATAAGCAGAGGCAGCACATGTTACTGTCAGTGTGTGTGTGTGTGTGTGTATGTATATATTGTGTGTATGCTGGGTTCAAATTTCACAGCAGTATTCTTATTTGTGCTAGTCATTTCATCAGATTAATTTAACATTAATCAATTCATGCTGATATCTGAAACCAGCCTTTACTGGCAGTAAAAGATTCTTTTTTGGTCTCCCTGTAATTACTGTTTTGTTTTTATTAGATTAAAAAAAATATTTTTATTGGTTTCAGAGAGGAAGGGAGAGAGAGAGATATCAATGATAAGAGAGAATCATTGATTGGCTGCCTTCTGCATGCCCCCTCCCTGGGCAGGAATTGAACCTGGGACCCTTTAGTGCATAGGCCAATGCTTTTATCCACTGAGCCAAACCTGCTAGGGCACAATTACTGTTTTCTTTCAATACTAGAGGCCCAGTGCACAAAATTCGTGCATGGGGGAGGAGAGAGTGTCCCTCAGCCTGGCCTGCACCCTCTCCAATCTGAGACCCCTCGGGGGATGTCTGGCAGTCAGACATTCTTCTCACAATCCAGGCTCCAAACCGCTTGCCTGCCTGCCTGATTGCCCCTAACTGCTTCTGCCTGCCAATCTGATTGCCCCCTAACCACTCCCCTGTCGGCCTGATCGCTCCCAACTGCCCTCCCCCGCCTGCCTGGTTCCCCTAACTTCCCTCCCCTGCCTGCCTGCCTGGTTGCCCCTAACTGCCCTCCCTTGCAGGCCTGATTTCCCCAACTGCCCTCCCCTGCCTGCCTGGTTTCCCCCGACTCCCCTCCCCTGCCAGCCTGCTTGCCCCTAATTGCCCTCCCTTGCTGGCCTGTTCACCCCCAACCACCCTCTCCTGCTGGCCATCTTGTGGTGGCCATCTTGTGATGATGTTGCGCACGAGGACCACCTAGGCTTTTATTAGTATAGATGGCAGCTAATTCTAAGACTTTAACCTGAAGGCTGGTCGAAGTGATTTGTATTATTTTATATTGCAGCCTTCAATCCAAAATAGACAAGTGCTGTATTTCTACCACAATTGGCCTTCTGTTCCTACTACAATTTAAACTAAAATATATTGCAGCAACTTCGCCTTGTTTTCATATTCATTGAATTTTGTCAATATAGTTTATACCCTAGCTTCTTGAAAGCATAGATCACATCTTACCTTTGTTTTCCTGTTGCCATTTTTTAAGTCTTCTAATTGCATCCTACTTTACTTTCAGAATTATCACTTTTTGTTTCTTTGCTGTACTTTAATCTTTGTTGTAAAATGTTTTTTGAGTTTATCACTGGGAGACAAGCAAGCAACACAACTATACTCTTTAATGTCTGTGTAAGAACTGAATAAAGAGTGCTCAGTGGCCAACTGTTTACAATTAATATACAATTGTAACTGAAATTTGCATTGTTTTGTTGAGTGATATTACTTAACTAAACCCTGGTAACTGAAATTTGTACCTCTTGGAACCATGTCAAGCGAAGGATACCTATAATCTATTTCAATATAATCTACTTAATAATCTTGGGTCTCAAACTAACTGAATCTTTTATTTGCGTAAGAGTCGTGAGGCTGTACCACAACAGCGTTTGAATTTACAAGTTATGGTAGCTGCTCTGATCCCTGTGATTGTCTTCTCAAAATGAGGTCTCCTCCTTGCCTCCTACCCTCACTAATGATGTTCTGCAGGTCTGCCTCTGATATGTCATTTCCTTTCATGGACAAAATAACAAAGCCTTCTCTCTCTGATGTCTCCTGTCCTCTCTCTGTTTTTATGATTTAGAATGGCCCTCCAGAAACACACGGCAGCCCTTCCCTGGCTTTCCAGCTCTTACCCTCCAGACAGGATGAAAAATCTGCCTTAATGCTGCCCACAGTGCAGCCAGCTAGCCTCTGCTGTATAATGAGGAACCCGTAAACACTGAAAGCACTGTTCTCCCTGCAGAAAGCCTCATAGTGGCTGCCACAACCTCTTTCAAACCTCAGGCCAATCTTTTTCTTTCTTTTCTTTTTCTCCCATTTAAGAATCTAACCAGCTTCAAAGGTTCACAAAGGAAAAAAGTTTGCTTTTTTATCTTTAGAACCTTTGAGGTATCTTCAGTGTGACAAAATGGGTTTTAAACGGGTTTTAACTCTTATATCTTGGAGTTTTCTAGCATTTTTTAAAAAATGAACTTACCTTTCCCCCTGTGAAGCTCTTGAAGGCAGCAACCTCTTTATCTCTGAAGCCCTCACAGAGCTGAAACCATCTTTGCACAAAGCAGGACTCAACTTATGTCTGTTGAATTGAATCCTCTCACCTCCAAACAGGTCTAAACAATAAAGATTCTTAAGGTCTAAGCACCTTATCCTAAGAAACAGAAAGCAGTCCTGTTAATAAAGAAATACACACACACACACACACACACACAACACCCTTCCCAAAGACTCCACTCACTCAGTGATAGCAAGGAAAGACCCACCCACCAGGGGGTCACAGTAGGTTCAGGTTTAAATTCCATTAGCAATCATAGGAGGTTTGTTAATTTTAAGATGAAAAGGTATTTGTATGAAGAGTGCCATAAAGATTGTGCTTACTTTTAATGTAGGAAATGTCATTTCTATGATACTTTTTAAAATTAAATTTCAAATCTTTATAATAGTGAGAACATTAAAAATATTTCACATATAGTGAAAATAGGAGCTAAAGCTTATAAGTATGGCAGGCCAAGAGTCTCTGATTTGAGGTGAAAATACGATTCATTTGGAAATCCCTCTAACCTTCCAATACATTTTCTTCATTTCCTCTGGTGACTCAAATATTTTGAGTGTGCGTAGGCCGAACTATTTTAGCATTTAAAAATAATAACTATACTTTGAGTATCCAGCTCCTTACTGTGGTTTTCTTTGAGAACAAAAGACAGGCAAAATAATTTTTTTGCTGTGTATGTGTGTGTGTGTGTGTGTGTAAAGGTAGATTCCATTTAGTTCCATTAGATCCTGATTAGGGAGCTAAATTAGCCAGTTTCAGAGCTCTTCAGAGTTATTACACTCTGCATGTGCTGTAGAGTAGCCCTAATCAGAAGAAAGGGCCTAAATAATACCACCAGTATTTTTTTCTCTCACTTGCTTTTTGCTCCACACTTTCATATATATATATTTAAAAAGCTCTTTTTGTAAAGATATATTTTTATTGATTTCAGACAAGAAGGGAGGAGAGAGAGATATAAACATCAATGATGAGAGAGAATCATTGATCAGCTGCCTCCTGCACGCCCCACACTGGATCAAGCCCTGGGAATTGAACCGTGACCTTCTGGTTCATAGGTCAATGCTCGACCACTGAGCCATGCCAGCTGGGCAGCTCCACACTTTCTTGTCATTGCAACTGATGCCTTCTCACCTGCAGCTCTGGTTAGTAAAACAACTTCTTTCTTCCTGCAAAGGGGAAAGAGAAAATATATGACGTGGACAGTATTCACTCATACTCTGTCTACTGCTGGCAAATGACCCGGTGAAACTGGAATCCAAGGTATGAAGCATGTGTGTTTGAACATACTGCTCAGCCATAGTCACATAGGAAGCGAATTCTTTAAAAAAATGTTTCATACCTGTGTGTAACCACTAATGGAGTAATTGCCGTGTTTGGAAAACAATATAGTGCTGGGCGAGAGACTGCGGTGTTAGATCCACACGTGAAATTCATTCACTGTTATGCATAGTTAACCTGATGCGGGAAAGTACTGAAGTCAGAGGAGGACAGTGTGCTTGTGGAGGCAATTAATGTGGTTAATTTGAGGAAAACCAGGATTTAATAGTAGAATAACCCCAAATGTTGTAAAGAGAAAGGGTGTGGCTATGAAGGCTTTTTGCATCACAAGTTTTTGGGTCAATTTGTGGGAAAAGAGTGGTTCTTCTTAAAGATCAGTCATACATTTTTCTTTTTCAACAAGTATTCCAAATTCACTGATCTTTTCTGTGACACTAGCAGCTACTTACTTTTTTAATGTTTTTATTGATTTTTAGAGAGAGACAGGAAGGGAGAAAGAGAGAGAGAGAAACATCCAGCAGCTGCCTCCTGCACACCCTACCAGAAATCCAGCCTGGAAGCCCCGGGCAAGTGCCCTGACCAGGAATTGAACCAGTGACCTCTCGGTGCACCAGATGATGCCCAACCAACTGAGCCACCTTGGCCAGGATCTATTTATTTGTTTATTTTAAGTTTATTCTGCTTTTTCAAGGCAAAGGTGATTTTATCAATGAGAGAGAAAATACCTGCTTTTCAAAAGAACTCTTGCTGTGGAGAGAACATTTTAAAAATGGATGTTTGGCCCTGACTGGTTTGGCTCAGTGAATAGAGCATCAGCCTGCAGACTGAAGGGTCCCAGGTTCGATTCCGGTCAAGGGCATGTACCTTGGTTGCAGGCACATCCCCAGTAGGGAGTGTGCAGGAGGCAGCTGGTCGATGTTTCTCTCTCATCGATGTTTCTAGCCCTCTATTGCTCTCCTTTCCTCTCTGTAAAAATCAATAAAATATATTTTTAAAAATGGATGTTTGGAAATGTTTCTATCATTATATGATTTTGTTGGTTGAAAATGTTGGTTGAAAAACCTTGGTAGTTCTGTATTTTAAAAACCAGAATTTTCTAGCTAGCATAAAAATTTCCAGAAGAGAAAGTCAATGGGTTTGATTAGTTTCTAAGAACTGATTGATATCAGAGAAGGCGGAATTTCTGAGCCTAATTTCAACAAAAGCCTTCGCATAATTGATGGTTGGGATTAAAAGCATAATGTTGAGCCTGGCCGGTGTGGCTCAGTAGTTGAGCGTCAACCTATGAACCAGGAGGTCACAGTTCAATTCCCAGTCAGGGCACATGCCCGGGTGGCGGGCTCGGTCCCCAGTGTGGGGTGTGCAGGAGGCAACTGATCAATGAATCTCATCGTAGATGTTTCTATCTCTCTTCCCTTCCCCACCCTGCCCCGCTGCTCTGGGCGATGGTGGCAGCCCTGGCAGCAGTGGCAGGCAGCTCAGCTTTGTTTTGAATAGATAAAAGAGGCCACCTACACAAATTATCAGATCTCCTTCCTCCCTATTTCACCAAATCAAGAGGGGAGGCGCGATGGGCGTGGAGGGAGGGCGGGCGGGCAGGAGGCAGCGGGTGGAGGAGGAAGAGGAGGAGGAAAGGGGCCAGTTGCATCCCACTTTCACAATGGGCAAGTGAAACGCACTAGCCACCCAACCTCTCCCGTCCTCCCTGCCTCCACTGCCGCTGCACAGGCTGCCTGAGCGAGCCGTGTGCTGGCAGCCAGGGGAAGGAAGGCCTATTCTTGCACGAATCTTCATGCATCAGGCTTCTAGTTTATAAATAAAAACATATCTGTAGCCCGTAGACACAGGCAATAGGGTAGTGAGGACCTGGGGGCAGAGGGATGGGGAGAGGGGTGGGGAGTGGGAGATGGGAGATGTCTCTAATACTATCAACAATAAAAAATACATGAAAAAAACCCCCAAAATAACCGTTTCTGTTGAAAGTGTAGTTAAATCTTTTTACTGATAATACAACCACAATAGATCAGAGATAACTGTCTCAATTCCAGAGTCCCAGGAAAGAGAAGATGATGGGTTTAGTTGGGTCAGATGTTCATCTCTGATCCAAGCAGCTGTGGCCTAGGGCGGAGGGTGGCATAATATAGGCATCCTTGCCTTCTGCAGGCTAGCTCTGCAGTCAGTCTGTCTCGCATCATCAGCTCCAGCAACCCCTGTGTGCCCTTGGGGTGGGATCTTTGCACACTCAGTCTCCACGTTGACATTTTGACCTTAACCATCCCACATGCTAGGAATGACAGATTTCATCTCCCATGCCAGCTCTAATGCATTAGTGACTGCCTGGAGAACTACAGTGGGAAAGTTTCTGAGACCACACCTTGTTTAGCAGGAAAGATTGTATCAACTGATTGACGTCTGCTATGGTCACATTTGCGCTGTCCTTATTCTAGACTGTGCCATGGCAGTGAATATTCCTGCACTGCATATTATGGTAAATGTAATTGGTTCATCAAAGAAACCTTTATTAGTGAGTACCAAGTTATAAGATTGTCAAGCATTGTACTCCAGATTTGGTCATATATCCTTTAAAATATACATGGAACAGACATTTCTGTATAGCTCAAGCTTAGGGAAGATTTTATTATTTTTCCCTCTGTTACTTCTAACGTAGTGTGCTTTAATACCTTTTGTATTCTCAGAGAAATTTCAGCAGCTCTCAGAGTTAGGAGCTTCAGGGACAATTCTGCTAGAAAAACACCCCAGAGGAAAACAGTAAGGGCTAAAGACCCTTTTTTAGCCAATGCACGAAAGAACATTAGGAAGTAAATGTTTGCTGTGGTTTCCTCGGACTCTAGTTAGCTTCACCCTTGAGGCCCAATGTCCCTGTGGGAATGAGGTGTGCCTCATCAACGTGCAATCTTTTTAAAGCCAGTGCTCTTGTGGGCAGCCTCAGAGCACTGCTGTGGTTAAAATAATGCCTTCCATTATTTAAAAGTAATTCCCAAAGATCTCAGCCCTCTACTTGCCTTTCATGACCTCTGCAATGAGCTATAAAGGATACCACAGTAATACATCCTTAATATTTTTTCTGTTTCCCTTGCACTGAAGCAGCTCCCCCATCCTCACCTGTTTTACTCCAACAACCTCCCCCCCCCGCCCCGCAAACCCAATACCAAAACAGCTCTTGCCCCTCTGCCTGTTGCCATCCACCCTCGCTCCTTTCCTCTGTATTACAAGGTCCAAAAGAGCTTATTTAGCAAAGCAGGACCATCCCTGGCTTGGAGGTGGGATGAGGAAGGAATTCTCTTAAGCGTGGGAGGAGGAGGAAAACTGGGAAGCTGTATGCATGAACTATTTCCTTCTTATCATGTACTTCGTGTATATCTCTTAGAGGTTCACCCCCAGGTTGTCAAATCCTGGGTTGTGTTACAGTCCCCGAGAAAGGAAGGACTGGAGGGCAGCTCTCACACTGGGCCCTGTGCAGACTCTCCCTTCACCCCTCTCCTGGCTCTGCCTTTGGGATGCCACTGCTCCTGCTGTGTCTCTGTGGGTTGAGAGCTGTGCCCTGTGCCCTGTGTTTCAGTAGCAGGCTCTGGGTGCCTCCATCTGCTCTTGAGAAGCATTTGTCATAGCCTCTTTCCCACTGGCAGTAGGGACGTCCCCTCTAGATGCCACCTTTTGAGAAGGCTATCTTTCTCCTCCAATTCTCTCTTGCCCTCTTCTGGAGTGAGTCTTGAGTTTGCACATTCAATTGGTAATTTAGGTCTGAAGTCTATTTTATTACATTGCTAGACATTTTGGGGGAGGGGAGAGTACCAGTACACATAGGAGGTGGATTACAGCTACAGAGCCTCACTAACTAGTCCATCTCACTAACTAGTCCCTCACTTAAAAAAAAAAGTATATTTTATTGATTTTTTTACAGAGAGAAAGGGAGAGGGATAGAGAGTTAGAAACATTGATGAGAGAGAAACATGGATCAGCTGCCTCTTGCACACCCCCTACTAGGGATGTGCCTGTAACCAAGATACATGCCCTTGACTGGAATCGAACCTGGAACCCTTCAGTCCACAGGCCGATGCTCTATCCACTGAGCTAAACCGGTCAGGACTAGTCCATCACTTTTATAGCCCCTTCTTTATATCACCTAAAAGCCACCTTTGAAACCAACACTGACCTCACTTAGGTGTAACCTTAAAGGTGGAATTTAATGTTTTCTCCGCTACCTCCATTCCCAGCTTCTCGATCAAGTCTTCCTTCTATTAGTCTTCTGTTCTCATGGGAATTTCCCTTTGCCTGCTCTTCCTTGTTGTCAAACCTTTCCCTCCTTTTTCTAAACAAAGCATTTTCTCATTGTGTAAGAAAGTCAAAGATGTATGCTCACTGCAGAAATTAAGAAAATACAAAAAAGTGCAAAGACAAACCATCCACAGCCTAGTAATAACCATAGTCAATGTTTGATGAATTTCCTTTGCTCTTTACATAATTGTAAGTTGACTGTATGTTCAGATCTGTATTCTGTTTTTTTATTCCTGATCTCCTGATTTAGTCTGTACCAACCCTTAGGAAAGACGAGGGGTTGTTAATACGCTGTTATCTGTGTGTGCATGTGTGTGTGTGTCTTTGGCAGGTGCTAAACTCCTGGCCACTCTGCAGCTGCATTTGCAGCACTCCTCTACATTTGGGCCTCCTTTTACTAGATGGTTACTTTTTTCTTACCTGTTTTGTACCCCCTTCTCAACCATTATGAATATATAGTCTATGGATTCTGGTTGTTTAAAGGAATTATTATCTGATGTCTACAGCCCAACTTTAAAATGGAACAGGTAACACTAGGAACATATAAGAAGGAAGCCTACTTTTTTCATAATTGCCTATTGATCCACTTCCTATGGTATTTGTAACCTCAATCATCACTCTCCTCAGCCTTAGATCAATTGCTTATTCCTAACAGCCTGCACACTCCATCACCTGCTAGGAAACAAGGTCTGAACACCTAAGGAGAGTTTCCTGTTATTCTTTTCTGAAATGATAGCAAGGAGATTTGATAAGCGCCGAGTGAATTTTTAGTCTAAGATGTTCTGTTCTAAGCTATAATTGCTGTTTTCCCATGAACTCCAGAAGTGATTCTGCCAAACAAAGGAAACTTTAGTGTGTGTGTGTGTGTGTGTGTGTGTGTGTGTGTGTGTGTGTGTATATATATATATATATATAAAATTTTATTTAAAATTCTCATTTAAATGTGTGGTTTCAAAAAAAGATTTCTACATCATTAACAGTGATTTTCATTGTCTTAGGGCTGGTTTGATATGAATATCGGAGGGGGAAGATTCACTTTAAAAATGAACCTTCTGGGATGCATTTATTCCACAAAGCAAGATACATCTGATTGCAGTGAATGTAGAGAAGACCATGAAGTAACCAACTTAAAAATAATTTTAGAATTTAAAAATGCTAAAGTGGCCTTAGCTGGTGTGGCGTAGTGGATAGAGCATTGGCCAGTGAATGACCAATCAAGGGCCCTGGGTTTGATTCCAGTCAAGAGCATGTACCTGGGTTGCGGGCTTGATCTCTGGCCCTAGTCAGGGTGCATAGGGAGGCAACCAATTGATGCATATCTCTCACATCAATGTTTCTCTCTCTGTCTCTCCCCTTCCCTTCCACTCTCACTAAAAATCAATGGGAAAATATCTTTGGGAGAGGATTAACAACAACAAAAATGCTAAAGTGTGTGTAAGTGATGTATATGTGATCTTCAAAATGGAATATCACTGAGGATAGCATAAGACAGTAAGGATTAAATGGTATTTTGGAGGGATTTAGGCTAGACATTAGAAGCTTTGCAAAATTCAGAGAAACCAGCATCCATGGTCGTAGATGAGAGAAGCCTTATCTTGAGATCTATAAGAGAGCAGACAGTCTGTCTCCTGTATCACCTCTTCAAGGCATCAGCAACATGATTTAGGAAAGCTTCTTTCTAATCAGTCATAAGCCCTACAGGTGACTATGAATCTTGATTTTGAGTATTTTAATCTGGATGAAGGGTGTTGTGATAAGATTAATAGAAAGTAAATATGATTTCATGAGCTACATTTTTTTTTTTTTGCTGTCATGATTGCTCTAATGAGCTAAATACTCATTCCAGTGGAAAGATAGGTTTAACATGCACTACAATGAATAGCCATAGGGTAGTTATCCTCTGTCATATTTTCTGCCTTTACACTAAAGCTGCAACTTGAAGTGACTGATGGATACATCCTGGAGGTACCCAGAGATCATGAATATCCCAGGGCAATAGTGCATGAACTATGGGAATCAGGTGGAAGGGGTGGAATGAACCTTGGCTGTACTGATTCTTTGCTTTATTGCTATTCCAGCTGGTGGTGGTCTATGAGGGTGTACCCTCTCTCACTGCCCATGTCAGAATTGGAAAGATGCAAGATTTTCTAGAAGCCCAAACCACTGTGCTACCAACAGTGGGTAAGGAAGCAGATTATGTGCTCAGTAGGTCAGAAGGTGACTCTAAGCTCTGTGAGGACAGGGCCCAGATAAGCCTTGTTCCTTGCTGTACCCTGGGTAACTAGCATGGTACTCAATAAGTACCATTGAATTACTAAAGGAGTTTCTTATTCCATGGTCACACTTGTCCCCTTCCTCAAAGGTTCTGGCTGCATCTACACAGAAACTCTAGAGATCTCTGCATTAGAGCACCTAGTGTCTTTGGACAAGAGGTGTGGCCCTGCAGCCCTGGCTGGATTCTGGGGCTGGAGCTGGTTTGGGGAATACAGACATGGGACATATGCAGTCAGCATTTGGAGAATTCAGAGTCAAGAACCATGCTGATTGCAACATTAATCTGAAGGGCCTGGGTGGAGAGGCAAACTCAGGTTTGAGGCATAGAGATGGAACAAGCAGACTTGGAAGATTGAGTGGGAGGCAGCCCTGGCCAGCCTCTTCAAGTGCTAGATGGAGACAGGGGGCTTTTATGAGGCAAACTCATCCTTACCCAGGACACCGATCCTCTGAGACACATAGTAACTTTGAGTAGAAGCTCCTTCTACACACGTCTTCTTGATGCAGGGCCCCATATCTCCTACCCAACCCTTCTCAGGAATTTCCTTTGTTTCCTGCCTCAGGCAGAAAGACCCAGGAAGCCCCCATAGAATAAGCTTTCCTTTCTCAAGCAAGTTCTAGAGTTGGCAAGTACCACCAAAATGTTGCCTCAGTAACACAGCTCCCCAGGACTCCCAGAAGGGGCAGGATTGAGGCCAACAGTCACAGGCTCAGCCCTTCAGGAAGCAGGTTTGTCATCATCACAGTCCTCTGGATTCACAAGTTAATCTCCACGGCTTTTCCTCTCGGTCACTTCTGAGGGCATCGAGGGTAAAGACTTCATGCCAGATGGTCTCTAGGCTCTGTGAAGGCAGCACTCACAGAGCCTTTGAGCTTTTAAGTAATTGCCCATTTTTTTATGCCAAGCATATTACTTGAATGTAAGAAGTTTAACAGAATTAACAGCAGTCTCTTTTTCTAGATGTAAGATGGTTTTAAAAAATTAAATTTATTGGGATGACTTTGGTTAATGAAATTATATAGATTTCAGAGCTACAGTTCTACAATACATCATCTGTACATTGTATTGTGTGTTCACGACCCCAAGTCAAGTCTTCTTCCATCAGCCTTTACCTCCCACTTTAGCTCTCTCCTTCTCCCCCTACTTCCCTTTCCCTCTGGTGATCACCATACTGTTGTTTGTGAGTTTTTTTTTTTAATTTTTTATTTTTTTAAATTTTTTAAAAATTATTATTACATAAAGCTTTACAAAGATTAGTACATATATCTCTTTTTCCCCCTGCCCTTCGCCCCACCTCCCCTACCTCCCAGTGTTTTGTGTCCATTGGTTATGCTTAAATGCATGCATAAAAGTCCCATGTCTGATCTGTTACCCCCCGCCCCCCGCCCCAACGTCCCTGTCCTTGTTGCTGTAATTTGACAGTCTGTTTGATGCTGCTCTGCCTCTGAATCTATTTTTGTTCACCAGTTTACAATGGTTATTATTATCCATAGATGAGTGAGGACATGTGGTATTTTTCTTTCATTGACTGGCTTATATCACTTAGCATTATGTTCTCCAGCTCCATCCATACTCCTGCAAATGCTAAGAACTCCTTCCTTTTTACAGCAGCATAGTATTCCATTGTGTAGATGTACCACAGTTTTCTAATCCATTCATCTGTTGATGGGCACTTAGGCTGTTTCCAAATTTTTGCTATGGTAAATTGTGCTGCTATGAACATAGGGATGCATATGT
>PVJC01042821.1:0-14762 GCA_004026665.1 Murina feae
AGGCAGGCAGGCAGGCCAGCAGTTAGGAGCCAGTCATCCTGGATTACGAAAGGGATGTCCCACTGCAGTTTAGGCCCAATCCTGTGAGGGGTCCAGGATTGTGAGAGGGTGCAGGTGGGCTGAGGGAACCCCACCCCATGCATGAATTTCATGCACTGAGCCTCTAGTTTATATATACAAAAGCCTGAACAACCATTATGACCAAACAACCAGAATGACCAGAACAACTGGAATGACCAGTCAACCAGTCGCTATAATGTGCCCTGATGCTCAATACAGGAGCTGCCCCCTAGTGTTAGTGTGCTCCCACAGTGGGCGCACCACTCAGCTAGAAGCTGGGCTTAAGGCTGGTAAGTGCAGCGGCAGCAGCAGGTGCAGCAGGGCCAGGATGAGTGGGAGGAGCACACTGGACACTGCTTAGTGCAGTACTACATTACTCATACTTCATAAGCCTTCAGTTATAATCTCTGGATAACAGTTGAAGCGCAGACACTTGGAGTAACCAGGATGAGCCTGATATCGCTGTTGGGTTCCTAGAACTCTGCCTCAGGCATCAAGATCAAATCTCATCCCTTACCGATTGCCCTGGAGTTACAGAGGAAGGCAGCAATATAACAGTGGTCACAAGGTGGTGACTGACAATCAGGGTAAAAGTCAAAGAGAGATGGATCTGAAGGATGGGGATGTGGGCAACAGACCACACCTGTTCCCAAAGATCCTCAACTTTGTATTGTTTTCCTTGGAGCATCTCTTATCTGGTTCTGAGCAATGGAAAGTGTCCAGCATAGTAAGGCATCCACTGGGGTCCTCTCAGCCAGCAAGGCTTGACCCTGACTGCAGAAGGGACATTTGGAAATACTTTTTCAGGGAGCTGCCGAGAGGAGAACAGACTCCTCACATGACTTCCTTGCGGCTCATGGGGATGTGGAAACTCCCCGGGCACACGGGCACACAGGCTTTCAATGTGCACAAATCTGTGCACCGGGCCACTAGTATGAAAAGATGTTACACTTCACTGACTCTTAGGGAAATGAAAACCGAAACTACAATGATATCACTTCACGCTTGTTGGAATAGCTATTATTAACAAGACAGGTAATGACAAGTGCTGGAGAGGTTGTGGAGAAAAGGGAATCCTCATTCACTGCTGGTGGCAATGTAGACTGGTACAGCCACTATGGGAAAAGTGTATGGCAGCTCCTTAAAAAACTAAGAATAGAGTTATCATTTGACCCAGCAGTCCTCTCCTGGGTATCTACCCCAAAAATTCTAAAATATGTGTGCACAAAGATATATGTGCCCCTATGTTCATTGCAGCACTATTCACGGTGGCCAAAATATGGAAACAACCAATGTGTCTTTCAATAGATGATTGGATAAAGGAGAAGAGAAGTGGTACAAATATACAACAGAATACTACTCAACCATGAGGAAAAATGATATATTGCCATTTGCGATAACATGGATGGAACTTGAGAATATTATGCTAAGTGAAGTAAGTCAGTCAGAAAAAGTTGAGAACCATATGATTTCACTCATATGTGAGACATAAAACTGAAACTCATGGACACAGATAACAGTATGGTAGTTATCAGAGGGAAGCGGGTGGTGGGTGCTTAATATATGGTGACAGAAGATAGTGTTTGACCTTGGGTGGTGGGCACACTGCACTATACAGAGTTTTTGTATCATGGAAATGTACACTTGAAGCCTGTATGATACTATTAACCGATGTCACCCCAGTAAATTTAATTTAAAAATAAAATTCTGCTTTAAATCCCAATTACTGTGCTCTGATGATTAAGCCATTGCATGAAGATTGAACCAAATATCCTGTTTGCTTCTGAGCCATGAGTTAACCAGAAAGAATTTATATCAGGTGTTGGGGGGTTCATTGAAATTTTACTTCTAGATCACTTGTGTAGTCTAGGGCTTGTTATTTTTGTAAAGTAGTTATTGATATAATGTGAACTTTTATGATCGTTTCCCCCCACGCTTTGTCATTATGGGTAGGTAACTATTTATTTGGGCTTAGTGTTGCATAGTTGTTTACCCAAGACTCTATGCCAGGGGTGGGGAACCGTTTTCCTGCCAAGGGCTATTTGAATATTTATAACATCATTTGCAGGCCCTACAAAATTATCAACTTAAAAATTAGCCTGTTTAAAAACATTTGATCAAACATTTAATTAACTTACTCCTAATTCCTGGACAGGGCCAGACCAAATGATTTCATGAGCCTTATACAGTCCAAGGTTGGGCGTTTCCCACCCCTACTCTAAGCCCAATCCCTCCCTTCTGACCTCTTTTCTGTAATACTAGGGGCCCGATGTATGAAATTTGTGCAAGGGGCTCGGCCCGCACAGCCCAGGCTTCGTCCCGAAGGATCTCTGCAAGGTTGTTCGGCTGTCCGGTCTAATTAGCATATTATGCTTTTGTTATTAGAGATAGGCATATTGAGTACAAGGTAATATTGGATACTTTTAAAGTGAAAGATACCTTGTAAACTGATAAATATGACACATTTTCTTTGATAACATTAATGTAATGCCACACAAATTTTTTGAATTTGGCATGCGTATCCTACTGTTTGCAATTTTCTCGGTACTTTTCATTTGAAATTATTTGAACAGCATGTTATATCTTTAGCTTCACTTAGCTTAATGGGTTTTTTTCATTAGCCTAAAACAGTGATTTTTCAACTGGTGTGTCATAAGTATTTTTAAATTATGCAATACCTGACTACTTAGGTATACTGACCTTTTTTCCCTTAGACTGACAAAGAATGACAACAGCCAACACAACAATAGTCATCCAGTGTGAATGACCTGTCTTAAACCATAAATGCATAGGTTATATAATAGTTGTCTCTTATTGGTCACGGTGCATAATAACATTTGATTGGTTACTTTTTGGTACCAGAAATCCTTATGTACAAGTATAGGCACCTGATTTTTTTTTAAAAAAATATTTTATTGATTTTTTACAGAGAGGAAAGAAGTGGGATAGAGAGTTAGAAATATCGATGAGAGAGACACATTGATCAGCTGCCTCCTGCACACCCCCCACTGGGGATGTGCCCACAACCAAGGCACATGACCTTGACCTGACTCGAGCCTGGGACCCTTTAGTCCACAGGCCGATGCTCTATCCACTGAGCCAAACTGGTTAGGGTGGCACCTGATTTTTTAAGAAGTCACTTTGAAGCAAAAAGGATAGGCAATTACTTTCTTTTTGGTAAATCTGTTAAAATTATACTAATTTTTTTGACAGATCTGCAAAATATATATTTTTTGGTGTGTCACAGAATTTTAGTAATTGCTTTATGTGTGTTATCAGGTGAAAAAGATTGAAAATTGCTGGCCTAAAACAATGCATTTGTCAGTAGCAATTGAATCATAAATGGAAAAATAGTCAAGAAGTTACACAACAGTACCTGCTTTAAGAGAGATAATTCAGACAAAGCTGACAGTAAGAAAACCCCTACCTGGGGTTTTCTGACACTGCTGCTAAATGTTTTTCCTACTTAGGAAGACCTATTTTTTTTAAGCAACGTATGGCAAAGTTTTGTGGGCCTCTTTCCAGAGAAAGTTCCCAGATCTGCAACAAGGGAGAAGAACATGTAATGTCTGGCTATCTGCATAGTTTATAAATCATGCTTGCTTGATTTTTACATTTCATAATAGAATTGGGGAAATTGGCTCCTAGGTGGCCCAAAGAAGGTAGGAGTTGTTATTGGATACTAGAGGCCCAGTGCACAAAATTTGTGCATGGGAGGAGGGTCCCCCTCAGCCCAGCCTGCACCCTCTCCAATCCAGGACCCCCCTGACTGCCGGTTTAGGACCACTGGCTCCTAATCACTCACCTGCCTACCTGCCTGATTGTCCCTCACTGCCTCTGTGTGCCAGCTTAATCCCACCAAACTGCCCCCCACCCCTGCTGGCCTGGTCGCCCCTAACTGCCCCTTGCTGCCTGCCAGGTTATCCCCAACTGTCCCCTTTTTGCTGGCCTGGTCACTCCTAACTGCTTCTCCTCGCTGGCTGGTTGTCCCCAACTTTCCCCCTCTGCCAGCCTGGTTGCCCCTAACTGCCCCCCTGCTGGCCTGGTCACCCCCAAATGCCTGCCCCGCTGGCCTGGTTGTCCCCAAATGCCCCTCCCCCTGATCACCCCTCATGGCCACCCTCCTCCCCTGCTGGCCTGGTAGCTCCATGCAGCCTGGTGTTCAGTCGTTTGGTCATCCTTCACTAATCTCCCTGCCTGCCTGGTCGTAGGCAGCCATCTTGTGAGGGTGTGAGGGCTAATTTCCATATTACCTCTTTATTATATAGGCTATTCATGGGCCCATAATTTTGACTGGGAAATTATTTGAGAGGTTCAGAATTTCATTTCTGGCAGAAGTGGTGCAAGAAATAGTCTGTTTCTTGACACTATAGGAAATGCAGGGAGTGTGAAATCCTTCAGTTGTGTGTACCTTGATTTTCTGCAGTTTTCTTCTTATTGTTTTAAAAGACACAATGGATGATCTTGCCCCAAGAAGAAAAGTATCCTTACTGGTGGAAATCTTTACTAAATCTTTGTATTTGTTTTTTAGATTATTGTCAAAAGATCTCTAGGTTTCTGCAGACTTCAGATTATGATGCACAAATCTTCAACCTTGAGATTACCGCATTTTGGCATTTTGTACAAATAAACTAATATTTTATGACTTAATGCCATATACAGAATTCTGATAGTTGAATATCAATAGTATATTCTCATGACAACAAACCTGACCAAATTTTAATTAAAACAAATGTATTCACCTAACATCAAATAAAACAAGTTTACTTGGTATTGACATTTGTTTCTTACATATGGGACTTAAAGTGTACAAACAGCTATTGCTTACAATAGACTTAAAAATGTACACATTTTACTAATTTCCAAGCATATCTTTCCAAATATCACATGTCCTTTTGGTCTAAGAATTGCCTGCCTTCCTACTAGCCTATTTTCTGACATATTCATTGTCAAAGGGGCAGTGTCACTGAGGATAGTCTCTGGAATCAAACTACCTGGATTTCGATATTTGCTCTGCTGCTTACCTATCAGCTGTGTCTCCCCACAAGTTACTAAGCCTTTGTTCATCTGTGAAATGTTGGTGATTACAGTATTTCAGAGTTGTGAGGAAGAGATAATACAAGGAAAGCCCTTAAGATAGTACCTAGCAAATTGGGCTCCATAAGTGAAGCCCCTACTGTCAACAATGTCTTTATGCTTAAAATCAACTTAGCATGCATTTTTACCACCTTATTTTTGTGCATCAATGATAATGAAAATGTATCTCCCTATTTGAGGGATGGGATTACCTTAAAAATAAGCTCTACTAAAATATGTATGTAACTATGTCAAAATAACAAGTCGTGTTTTTTTTTTTAATTTGATGGACAGTCCTGGTTATTGAATTTTATACTTGATCTTAGCCAAAAGGCCGAGAAGCTATTGGTTATTGAATTTTATTCAGCTTTGTTTTCCCAGCCTTTCACAGAAATAGATCCAAATTTACCTATTTAGCTCTGTATGCATCATTAAATGATAAAGTTAGACCACAATTATGTTTTCAAGTAGATAAATTAGAGTAATACCTGAATTTATTTTTTGGCATAGTGATACAACTTACACCATAAAGTGAAAGAAGGAGAGATTTGGCATTTGCTCTGTTGTCCACTTTTAACAGTATGGAAATAATCACAAAAATGTAAATGCCCAAACTAAAACCATTAGAATTTCTATGCTTTTCTGTAGCCATGAATTGTTTGTTTGTAACAGATAGCTCTTCAGTTGTATATCTGTGTTAAAGATAACTCTTCTTAGAAAATACTTCCAGTTCATATTGGAATGTGACTTGCATTTTAAATTTTCATTAAACTTATAAACCATGAAAATCAGTTCTGCTTCAGCAGTGAAAATTGTAATTCAATGTTCAATTGCCAAATTGTAAAATAAAATAATGCATTTATAAACATTCCATAAATTTTTAATGATTGTTGATTACCCTTCTTGCCACTATGAGGAATGAGATTTTGAATAGATGTAATGTAGAGCTATCTTGTTTATGAAAGTCAATCATGTAGTCTTTAACAATTGGCTCTTTATTTTTCTTTTCGATTTATTGCAGTTTGTTTTTTGCCACTTTAGACTGACTCAGCCCCTGACGAATGCCACTAGACAGCATCAGATCATGTTGATAAACATGTTTACCCCAGCAACAAGCTAATTTGATTTTATTACTGGAATACAGATTATAAATTTCCGACCATTGTTTAAAATGTAGATGGTTTTCAAATTACCAACTTTATTTTTAAGGGTTTTGGTTTGTTGTTTTTTTTAGATCATCATAGTTATAGCAAGATGGAAAGTGTACAGAAATATTAAGCAGAGAGTAAGGAAAAAAAAAACTTTTGCCATGCTGCAGAACAGATATCCTAGGACTTACCTTTGGGGACCATTTCTGAATTTTTAAGTCATAAAATATTTTACTGGCATGAAAATGCAATTTAAAATACCAAACGAACTCCCTACTCCACTCTCCTTGGCCAAAATAATGCATTTTACATTTGACCTTTTCGTGAAAACTTCCATACTAAAACTACAATACAAAGTCAGTTAGCCTTTTTACGAAGATGGCGCCAAAAGCTAAGAAGGAAGCTCCTGCCCCTCCCAAAGCCGAAGCCAAAGCAAAGGCTTTGAAAGGCAAAAAAAGCAGTGTTGAAAGAAGATCCGCACGCCACCCACCTTCCGACGGCAAAGACACGGGGGCTCCGGAGGCAGCTTAAATACCCTCATCCTCGGCAGAGCGCACCCAGGAGACACAAGCTTGCCCACTATGCCATCATCAGATTCCCCCTGACTACCGAGCCAGCCATGAAGAAGAGAGAAGACAATAATACACTGGTGTTCATTGTGGACGTCAAGGTCAACCAGCACCAGGTCAAACAGGCTGTGAAGAAGCTCTATGACATTGATGTGGCTCCTCACTATGATGCTTTGGATGTTGCCAACAAAATCGGAATCATCTAAACTGAGTCCAGCTGCCTAATTCTAAATATAAAAATTTTACACTGGAAAAAAAAGTCATTTAGCTGGAAATGCCCCCAACTAGTTTAAGTAATGCAATAATCATTACAGTCATGACTTTTTAATTTGGTTGAACGCTGGGAAAATGGGAAAAGTGTAGGATGCCTACACTCTCTCTCTCTCTCTTAAAACATTGTCAAAGTGGAAGCTTGCTGTTGCCCTTTGCTTTCCTTCAGGTCTCCCTTAACTTGTCTGCAGTTACCGTTCACTATTCCAGACACGTGTCAGCAAAATCCACCCCCGGGGCTCTTGTTTCGAGGCTCTTTTGGCTAGACTGTCCTGACTCTGTAGCATGAGCCGCCGTGCGTTTAAAAGTATTTTTTTCAGCAACCACATTTCAGCTCCAGCCTTTCAGGACCACTAAGCAGCTGTTGTCATTTCACCAGCGCAGAAACCCAAGCCTGGGAGGGCCATTTCCCAGGTTGCGGGTGAAGCCGGGCTCCAGGGGCAGGTACGGGTACCACGTCGCCAGGAGGGCCGGGCGCGGCGAGGTGGGCGGGCCGGAAATGGGACTGCGGAGGCCCCGCCCCTCCCCGCCCCGCCCCGCCCCGCCCGCCGCGCGGGAGCCGGAGTCAGGCCTTGCGGGTTGCTGGCCGAGCCTGGCGGCCGAGCCCCGCCGGCCAGGCGCCCACAGGCCCCGCCCTCCGGCTCGGGTAGGCCGGGTGCGGCGCGAGGCGGACGCCCGGGCGCGTCCCGCCCCCCGACCGCGGGCGCTGTCCAAGACTGGGCGGACCGGCGGAGCATGGAAGTGGGCTTGTCCGCCATCACGCTCTGTCTAGCCAGCGCCAGCAGCCCCGTGGCGGCGACGACGATGGACCGGGAGCCAGGGAGCCGTGCGGAGGCGGGAGAAGCCGTCGCAGCCTCGGGAGCTGCGGCCGCCGTGGCCTTCCGAGACCCGGCGCGGCAGGTAGGCGAGGCGCCGAGGGAGGGGCGGCCCGAGGCGAGGTCGGGGGAGCGCGGCCTCCTCTCCGCCTCGGCCTCGGTGTCCCCGCCTCGGCCCAGAAGCACGGGCGTGGAGGAGGGGAGCCCCGCGGACCCCTCCGCGGGCTGCGGCGCCTCAGGCGCGGGGGGCGGCCTCGCGTTTCCAGGGGTGACCGTCGAGCCTCAGGTCTGTGAGCGAGAGAATGCGGGCGTGTCCCCAAAGGTGGCCTTGGTGGCCCGAGGCAGGCGGCGCGGCCCCGGTCCCGTCGCAGCCTCCGCTCTTGCAGGCTCCCGACCCGGCAGCTGCCCTTGGCTTAGCTGGTAGCAAATAGGTGCTCATGTTTACAGGCGTTTTCACGGAACTGCCTCAGGTGGGACTCCTCCCCGTTTCACCAGCGGGCTAACTACGGCCCAGGGTTGCACTCTCCAGTAGAAATACAATGCTAGCCCCTTGGTAAATTCTGCATTTCTTAGTAGCCACATTGAAAAAGTAAAAAGAGCCGCGCCAGTGTGGCTCAGTGGTGAGCATTGTGGACCCATGAGCCAGGAGGTCCCGGTTGGATTCCGGTCAGGGGGTTGCGGGCTCGATCCCCAGTAGGGGGCGTGCAGGAGGCAGTCGATCAGTGATTCTCTTTCATTGATGTGTCTCTCTCATCCCTTCTCTAAAGTCAATAAAAACATTTTTTTAAAAAAGTAAAAAGAAATCCATAAAATCAATATATTCTATTTAACCCAGTTAAAAAGATTTAACATGTAATTAATATGAAGTGAAATTAACTTTACTCTTATATTGTATTGAATTCAGTTTTCAGAACATAGATTTCAACATGTAATTAATGTGAAAGTTATCAATGAAATATTCTACATTTGGTACCAGTCTTTGAAATCCTGTATGCATTTTATTTTATTTTTTAATTTTTATTTTCTTTATTGATTAAGGTATTACATATGTGTCCTTAATCCCCCCTCCCCTTCTCCATTGGTTATGCTAATATGCATGCATACAAGTCCTTTGGTTGATCTCTCCCCCTTACCCCCACCCTCCCCTACCTTCCCTCTGAGGTTTCACAGTCTGTTTGATACTTCTCTGTCTCTGGATCTGTTTTTGTTCATCAGTTTATGATGTTTATTATATTCCACAAGTGAGTGAGATAGGTAAGGTTTGGAGGTTTAATTTGTTTTGAATTTGGTACTCTAAAATGGTAGTTTAGGATCTTTGGCCAGATAAAACTAATGAAAGTATTGCTTTAACTTGAAGCCAGCTCTGTTGTATACACTTTGGCTTTTAAAAATTTATCTTTGCTCCTGTATAGAAATCTTCACACCCTCATAGAGAATGAAGCTTTTTCAATAGCCTCATTTTTGAAACTTACCTATTTGAATGTTAGTGCAACATTTTCCCCAAACTACAAATTCCCAGAAACTGTCTGAATGTTAGTATAGCTCTTTTAATGTTAGTTGGCATTAACAAAGACTTTTCTACATACTATTTATGTGGAATTTCTTGTTTTTCTTCTACTTAAGGAGGAAGGTAGGCTGGGAGGAATTCAGTGGGTAATGGTAATTGATTAGGAAGCCACTTTTCACTTTATTTGAGATCTGTTGTCGACAGGCACTGTTGAATTGAACTTTTAAGTCCACAGTGCTTGATGTGTTTTCTATTTGATTTTTTCTTCTGTTACTATAATTGTTTTCATTATTACTTAAGCTTTGACACTTAATAGCAAAGTAAACATACCTGTACTGACTAACCAGATAAATGAAGAGAGTCTCTTTGTTCTTTTTTTAAGTTATTATCTCAAAGTTGTTCATAATTTCTTTCATTACTTTTACTTTTTAAATATATTTTTTATTGATTTCAAAGATAAAAGGAGAGGGAGAGAGAGATAGAAACATCAATGATGAGAGAGAATCATTGATCAGCTGCCTCCTGCACACCCCCTGCTGGGGATCGAGCCTGCAACCTGGGCATGTGCCCTTGACTGGAATCGAACCCAGGACCCTTCAGTCCACAGATTGATGCTCTATCCACTGAGCCAAACCAGCTAGGGCTAAAATGCCATTAAAAAATATTTTTATTATCCCAGTGGATAGATAGAGCGTTGGCCTGATCACCGAAGGTTCCTGGGTTGATTTCAGTCAAAGGCAGGTACCTCAGTTGCAGGCTCCTCCCCCGGCAGGAGGCAACCAATCCATGCGCTTCTCTCACATCGCTTTTTCTCTCTTTCTCTCCTCCACTCTCTCTAAAAATCTGTGGAGCCCTAGCCGGTTTGGCCCAGTAGTTAGGGCGTCCGCCTGATGACTGAAGGGTCACGGATTCGATTCCGGTCAAGGGCACATGCCCGGGTTGCGTGGTGGCACTGAGAGCAGGGGTGGGGCTGCATCTGGAGGGCGGGTAGGGAGAAAGCCTCCTTGGCCTGCATGCCCCCTCTTGCCCCTGAAGCCGACCTGGGTTAACCACAGTGATGAGTCAGCACACGGGTCATGGCGTCAGATCAGGGTCTGGAGTTGGGTTGGAGCCACGAGCCCGAGCCTGGTGCTGGGTGCCAGAGTTGTGGCGCTGGAGAGAGGTAACAGACTCTATCCTTGGAGTGGGGAGCCCAGGCACATGCTCCCTCCCAGCTGCGGGCGAAGTCCGCCTGGGGGGGGGGGGCACTTGCGCTGGGCCCTCAGTCGCCCGCCCACCTCCGTGGAGGCGTGGAGAACTGGCTTTGGAAAATGGCCATTGGGCACCAGCCAGAATGTGCTCAGATGGTTCAATGTGTGAAATCTGGGCACAACCTTTCTTGTAGCCGTTCATTGGTGGGGTGAAGACCTGAAATCTCTGCCCTGCTGGAGTGGCGGTTACTGCTCCCGCTGAGGCCTGGATCTGGTGACAGTGCTCCCCGTTGGGGGAGCTGTGGCTCAGGGCTGAGGTTCCCCAGCCGAAGGAATCCGTTTGTTCTGAGCTGAGGCATCAAGGTAACTTGGGTTGGGACCCATCAGGCACAGTGTGTTCTAGGAGAGGGGTTTCCTTAGTTCTGTGGCAGCAGCCCCAAAACACACCCTGGGGGAACTTACTCTTCCAGTCCTCTGGTTAAGAACACAGGGTGTGTGTGGTACAGAGAAGCCCTTGTTAACCAGCAGTTTTGTCATAGTTCTGCCTTTGTTGGCACAACTGCAGGAGTTGGTCCCCTGCAACACCTAGGCCCCCAAGGAGGAGCGGGAAAAGAGCCCCCATCCCCTTGCTGATAGCTCTGAAGCCCAGGGAGCTCTCCTCTAGCATAAGGCCTGTAGCCCTGATTCCAGCCTGTCTCTGATACTTGTTCCTCATTCCTACTTTGCATGCAGCTAGTATGAGTTACAGTTTTCTTTTAAAGCAAGTACAATAGATACTTTTGCCTTTTTGTCCATGTGGCTTTTCAGTTTTGAACCTGATCTGGGGGTTGCTCCTTGCTACTGCAACTGAACTGAACATTTATGTTCTTTTAGTCAGAAGTGCTCTCCCTTTCCATCTCCTGGTGTGGTATCTTTCTCATTTTTCAGGGCCCAGGTGAGGTCACCTCTTCCTTTTGTTACCATTCCTTTTGAGTTACTTCACTAGATGTGTTCTGTTCTTGTGTGTGAATTTTCCATATGCCCCAAGGGCGGGGACTGGCTCATTTCCCTCTATTTCCTACCATACTCAGCAATGTCTTTCACAGAAGGGATGTACTAGTATGAATGTTGGTTAAAACAGGTAAGAAAGATAAGGTTCCTGAAATTAATGAAGACACAACTACTGGTAGGTTTACTGTGCATGAAAGCAAAAACTGTGAACTTTTAGTTTTTCATTTCTTCTGTGTTGATTTCTAAGAGCATTTCCTGATGTGTAGTGTACAGATATTTTCCTGGAAAACTGGGCGAATGTTCAGTAATTATAAATTATAGTGCTTGTGAATTAGGAAAGATTTAATTATTAACTAGTTTGTTGTGTAAGTGAAGATCTGAAGGAATTTTTATTTTAAAATAAAAATTTTGCCTAGGAAAAAAATTTTGAATTGTGTTTCAGCCTTCTGTAGATTAAAAAAAATTTATCTTTATAGTTGACTAGGGGCCTGGTGCACAAAAATTTGTGCACTCAGTGGGGTCCCTCAGCCCGGCCTGTGCCCTCTCGCAGTCTGGGACCCCTCGGGGGATGTCCACCTGCTGGCATGCCTGGCCAGCCTGGGTGAGGGGTTGAGGGCCGTTTTCAGCTGCCCACAGCCCATTCAGGGTTCGAGTCCCTACTGGGGTGCCCAGCCAGCCTGGGTGAGGAGCTGAGGGCCATTTTCAGGCTGCCCACAGCTCCCATTGACCCAAGGTCCCAGCCAGGCTGGCTGGAATCAGGTTTCTGGGGTTTATTTATCTTCTATAATTGACACATTGTTGCTTTGAGCTGAGGCCTAGGCAGGCACAAAGTCTCCTGTTTGCTTCAGCTCTGTGGCTTCTATGATTGAAACATTGTTACCTTTAGCAGAGCCCCGCTGGCCTAGGCAGGCAGTTTATTCCTGGTGCAACTATAATTGAAACGTTGTTGCTTTGAGCTGAGGCCTAGGCAGGCAGGAATCCTCCTGTTTGCTTCAGCTCCATGGCTTCTGTGATTGCAACATTGTTACCTTTAGCAGAGTCCCGGCTGGCCTAGGCAGGCAGTTTACTCCTGTTGTAACGGAAGCCTCCTGTTTACTCTAGCTCCCTGGCTGCCAGCTGCCATATTGGCCGGGTTAATTTGCATACAGCTGCTCTGATTGGCTGGTGGGCATGGCTTAGGTGTCTCAGAGTGGTGGCTAATTTGCATATTACTCTTTTATTAGATTAGATAGTGTTACAGATGCTCCCCTTTGTTTTTTCTTTTCCCATTCTCTCCCCCCTCCCCCACCTGTACTGCCCTTCCTGGGCCTTCACCACAGTATTGTCTGTGTCCATGGGCTATGCATATATGCATATAGGTTTCCTGGTTAATCTTCCCCCACTCACCTCTCCGCCCTTTTGTAGATTTATTTATTTATTTATTTATTTATTTATTTTAAAGTATATTTTCATGGATTTCAAAAAGGAAGGGAGAGAGAGATAGAAACATCAATGATGAGAGAGAATCATTGATTGGCTGCCTCCTGTATGCCCCTTGCTGGGGATCGAGCCTGCAACCTGGGCATATGCCCTGATTGGGAATCAAACCGTAAACTCCTGGTTCATGTAGGTCTATGCTCAACCACTGAGCCACGCCGGCTGGGCAACTTTTTAAAAAAATGTTTTGGAAAGAATATAACCAAGAGTCATAGAATAGAGATAGTAGCTAAGTTTACACTAGTTGTTATGACCCAGCCAGAGTGTTTTGATTTATTAAAGTTGTCGAAGGGAGATACAGTAGTTGAGCCACTGAGAGATTGCTTAGGGAGCTGTGAGAAGCTACTTCTGTTCTGATGGGAGTGGGTTGGGGGCAGAAGGGAGCATGGTGATGTACTGTGAATGCTCTCAGCTCTATTCACTGACAGGGATTTTTGCTTTTGTCAGATCCATCTAGTTAGTATGATGACTGGGGATGTAAACCAGCTCTTCTGACTTTCCCTTGTTTATAAGGGAATTCAAAAAGTCATGGTCCAAAAGGAGACTTTGATGTCAAGACAATCCAAACCAAATCTTTTTTTTAAAAATATATTTTATTGATTTTTTTACAGAGAGGAAGGGAGAGGGATAGAGTTAGAAACATCGATGAGAGAGAAACATCGATCAGCTGCCTCCTGCACACCCCCTACTGGGGATGTGCCCGCAACCAAGGTATGCCCTTGACCGGAATCGAACCTGGGACCCTTGAGCCCACAGGCCGATGTTCTATCCACTGAGCCAAACTGGTCAGGGCCAAACCAAATCTTACATCAAGGGGCAATATGAGATTGGGTAGGAAGAATTTGCTATGGCTAGGGATCAGGGGTAGAAGAAAGGAGATGTGGATAGGCCATATGTTGTCCATTTTTTTAATAGACACAATAAATGGATTAGTCTTTCTTTATTATGGGCTGGGATTTTTTTGAGCCCTTAGGACAGGCTAAGGAAATTTTTTTAAAAAGATTAATTCATAGTCCATGCTATCAGGGTTTTCATGATCTCAGTTTGCTACTAGAGTATACAGCAGTGATAGTTCTGTCAGTGACGACCATATGCTTAATTAAACAACGAATGCCTGAATTCTTTGGGTTGGATATACTGTATCTTGATTCAATTCCTGGCTAATTACTAAATTTACTTTTGACAAGTGAATGACACGGAAGAACCATATCTATTTTCTAAAAAGAACCTTAGAAGATTAAGAGGAACAATGCGTAAAAGTAAAGTTACTTATACTTAACATAACTTGGCAATTCCAGTCCACTATTTTTTATCAGTACAGTCCCCTCTCTGCAAATGTAGTTCAGAAAACTTAACTAGTAGTTGAACAATAATCATGGATTTAAATTATGTTTGGTCATATTTATAAGTTTAAGAATCCTTATAGAGTACAAACTTTTTAAACTCTGGACTATCCTAGAGAATCCTACAGACATGGATTTTAATCATGACAATCCTGTAGTCCTGTATCATTTTGCTTTGGTTTACTTTTTAAATTGTATCAGTAATACATCAACATATCCTCATCACAAAAATAAAACAAAGTTAAAACATGAGCAAAAATCCCCCTTGATCATTCCCTTACCTATACCTCCTCCCCATTTTCACTATTGCCAGATTTT
>PVJC01042822.1:0-14809 GCA_004026665.1 Murina feae
AAAGGTTACCCTTTAAGCTGTAAGGCGTCCCCTCCCTCGGTTTTCATTTAGCACATCGGTCACAGGAGTCTTCTCCCTCTGGCACATATGCATGTCTCCGCATGCGTCCTGCGTTCTGATTGCCTCAGTCTCTCTCCACACACTAGTCCGGCCCCATTTAGTCCTGCCCGTCCAGGGAGCAGAGCAGGACTGTGCCTGCCCGGCCACCAGTCAGATGACCCCAGGCAGTGCTTGGCCCACACCACACCTGCGGGGAAAGCCAGGGCACTTGAGAGACCTGACGCCCTGAGGTATTTGCCCCAAACTTGGACTCTACCTCCTCTGTGAAGCTTTCTCAACCTTTCCAGACAAAATTAAGTGACAACACAGATAGCCTCCATGTATAGCACCTTTCACCTGGATTGTAGTCTGCCTCCTCCTGGCACAGAGGACACTGCTATCCTGGGGTGGAGGGAAGGAAGGGGGGAACACGATACTGTGCACCTCAAAGCACACAGTAAGTGCTCCGGAATGTCTGCTGGGTGGACCCAGGTGGATGGAGCAACATCAAAGCTCTTCTGCCCACTTCTGCCACCTGCAAGCCTCCCAAGACCCCCGTGATAAGGCCTCATTGGGCAGAACTGGCATCATCTTCAGCTATGGAGAGTCCGAAGCACCTGTCCTCTCTCATAGGCTTTGGTGCTCTGCCAGTCACAGAGTGCACACCTGGCGAGCTACTGGAGATCGTGGCACACCTGGAAGACAGAAACACTTCCAGACCAGGGATGGACTACAATTCACCAATGGCTACAATCTCACCAATTGCAGGGGTCCTCAAACTTTTTAAACAGGGGGCCAGTTCACTGTCCCTCAGACCGTTGGAGGGCCGGACTACAGTTTAAAAAACAACAATTATGAACAAATTCCTATGCACACTGCACGTATCTTATTTTGAAGTAAAAAAACAAGGTGGCAAAAACACCCGGCGGGCCGGATAAATGTCCTTGGCGGGCCGCATGTGGCCCGCAGACCGTAGTTTGAGGACCCCTGGAGAGGGTAGTCCCTTCCATTGAGTTGGTGCTTCAGTAAACCTGGTGTGTGAGGCCAGGCATGCGTGCATGCACACATACACACATGGCTTCAGCAAACACTGCTGGACCAACACGCCTGCGGATCTTTCTCGGTGCTCTGTCAAAATACGCATTTCCTTCAGCCCGCTCCAGTCATGGGCAGGACAAGCTTGAGGCCATGAAGTTCATTTGCCAAACAGCCGTTCAGGACTCAGATTGCAGAGGAAGAAGACTGCACTGGAGTGGAGCCCATGGAAGCTCACTTAGCCCGCAGGGTGGAGCAAGGCCTGGGAGCCAGGCAGGGTCAGCTGCAGCCAAGGTTGAAGGCCTTTACGGACCATCCAGGAAAAGACCTGCCTCTTTCCCAGCACAACCACACCTCTTCCCCAAACGAACGCACTAACCGGAGTACAACACCCTTGAGCACAATTCTCCTTTCCCCTCCTCTTCCCAACTCCACGCTCCTGACAAACCCCAAGTCCAGGTGAGCAGTGGCTGGACAAACCCCTCTTGTCCTCAGTCAGAAGGACACGTAAACGCTGCCACCTGCCAAGTGCAGCACAGTGCCTTGCATACAGCTGGTGCTCCATAAACGTATAAAAGGCAAGCCTGTTCTTAGCTCTCTGTTTTCCTACGTTCATTCACTCTCAGCGTGTCTTTCTGTGCTTCTGCCAATCTACGCCAACTTGGGAGCTAATGATATGACAAGGGGTGTGTATAAATACAGTCCCAGCAGCAAAGCACTGCACACAGAGAGATGTGGAAATTATTCCTAATGATGGGGAGGAAAGGGAAGCTGAGCACACCCTGTACTCCAGCTTCCAAACTCAAGAGAATCAGGGGAATTCCACCAACAGGCCCATCCCCACCCTAAGAGGTAGCCTCTTCACATGGGCTTCCTCCCGGGGGTGGCACTTGATTCCGACAAGAAGATCCCTGACTGGAGGGAGGTCAAGATGGAGGAGGAGGAGGGGGCGGGGAGGGGGAGGGAAAGGAGCTCAGGGCACTGGGACAGGTCGGGTAGGGGTGGAGACACAGCTAGAGGAGAGAGCTAGAAGGGCTAAGCCACCTGATTCATCTAAGAGGTCACCTTGGAAGCCAAGGCAGCAGGCAGGTCGGCCAGCTGATTCCACCACCTCGGGCCTCAGGGAGAGGAGACCTCTGTTACTGGCCTGGACAGGGGTAAAGCCCGGGTTCTCGCTGCCAAGCACCCTCCCCCACAAGCAAACTTGTGGGTCACCCTGAAAATCACCTGCCTCTCTGGGTACCAAGGCCCCATCTATAAAAACAAGGCCCCCTCTGCCACCAACGAAATCAAGTGACACAGTAAAAGGTAAAAGCTCTCTGGAAGAAGGGAAGACAGACAGATAGAGGGAGAGCCAGAACTGCCTCCTCCAGGCCACAGGTGACCCTGCCAAGCTGCCAGGGAGGTCTTTCTGCAGCGTCTCTCCATCCCATCCCATCCTCTCTTCAGAGTATTAATCAGGGACAAGTCCCGCCCCCACTGGCCACAGCCTCCCAGCCCCCTGCCCTCCAGCCACATGCCATGTCCCCAGAACATACCCACAGTCCACCCAGCAGATGGTGCCTTGTCCTTTCACGGCCTGGGCCACAGTGGACAGTAACCTGAGATGACCTTCAGCTGCAGCCTCTGTCAAAAAACAACCACCAAGTATTAAACATCTGTGCCCAAGGACACCAGGCCACCCTGCCATCTTCTCTTGGGGCAGGGAAGGAAGGAAGAAAGGAGACCAGTCCGGAACCCCAGTTAAAATATCGTCCTGGTGACCAACAGTTCTGGGAGGATAGCCCAGCTCATTCCAGGAACCCCTGTTCCCGCCACACTCCCGGGCCCTTCCTCGTGGACAGAGAACCCCCACATAAGCCTCCTGTAAGCCACACCTCCCCCCCTCACTCCTCCAAGCGTCTCTGAGCAAAATAGGTAACTCCCAGGAGAGTCTTGGACTCACTATCTTTCTGGGACAAATTTTGAAAATTTGATAACCACGTAATGACAGTTCTGTAACTAACGTGGGAAACGAGTTTGCCAGTTCCACCCTTGTCTGTCCTGGTTGCTGATGAGGGCAGGGGCCCGATCCTTCCTTCCTTTGTCCATCACACACGCATCTAGGGGCTCTCGGTACAACATGGCAATCAGATGAAGTTTACATGTGACACTAGTCTCTGACAGACAAATGCCATGTACCCACATCAGATGTCATAGCCCACTTCCCGGGAAATGGCAGGGGAGGAACTGGGCCAGGCAGTACCTCGGGCATCAGCTGCAGGACTGCAGACCAGACCTTGGGCAGGATGGAGTGGACATGAGAAAGGAAGACTGCTTTGCTGGTCCAGGTGTCAACTCCTGTGGGTCTGGGCAAAGCACCTGAATTCTATTATAGGAGGGCAGGCAGCTTCTTGGGGACGGAGCCTCTGTGGCCAGGATTTAGCACTGCCAGCCTGCAAGGTCCCACTGCCGAGTGGCTGTGGCCAGTGTGTCACCTCCCCCTGCCAGACCTGTGAGCGCATGTGAAAGGCCTACCAGGCAGACACTGGTGGGGAGAGCAGTGTGCTGCCTTCCCCCTCTGATATGTTCCAAAGCCAAGCAGACAAGGTGTCTGAATTATTTGCCTCCACAGATCTCCTTTTCTGGTGTGGAGAATGGCAGCTGTTTGTGATGCGGAGCCTTGATGGAAGTGAACAAAAAGCATCCTTCTAGAACGTGCCAGGAACCCCATCAGGGCACCAGGAGGAGGCAAGGCCAGGGCTCAGCAGGCAGATGGGCTCTGGGGAGCGAGGGAGGGAAACTGAGGTAGAGGGATAGGCAGCACCCCGCCCCGAGCCCTGAGGCAAGGGAGCTTTGCCTGGAAGGACGGGAGGGGAGAAACCCAGTTACTGTGCTTCTCTGAAAGCCCACACACACTCACAAGTCTAGTGACAGGCCTGGGGAGGAGGCAGGAAGGTAGAATAACCACCCGTGGCCACTGCCAACGCAGGGAGGAGCCAGCACACGGGAAGCATGAGACCAAGCTTGGGTGAGGACTGAAGAGAAAATAAGACCTCTGGGCCCTGCCTCCTGCCCTGCAAGCCCCATCTGGAGACCCCACTCACCTTCCCACCCTCTAAGTAACCAAAATCATTTCCTGGTGACAGAGCCCTCCCGCCCCTGCAGAGGCAACACATCGCTTCCTCCCTTCAGCAGAAGAAACAAGCAGAGGGGGAGCAGGGACCAGCTCGACCGACCGAGCAGCTCAAACATCGTCTACCGTCTACCATCTACCATCTACCAGCTGCAAGGCCTCAGATAAGTCAGCTGTTCTCTCCCTCTCCCAGCTTCAGCTCCTCCCTCATAACCTGGATGTTATCTGATAACCTGCGCTGCCTCCCTCCTAGCAGAGGAGCGAAGGGGAGCACACTGCAGAAGGTCCTCAAGGCGTCTTTGTACGATGATGAGCTTCTGTGACAGGATGTGACAGGACGTACCCAGAGAGGAGCTGAATGTGCTCCCACACCAACAACCACCAGCTCCAGGAGCACCCACGCAGTGAGCCATGCTTATTTAGGGCTCTACACCCAGGGCTCAGGGCACTCTGCTTCTCCCTGGTTCAGTTTACCGCTATTCCTGACAGCAGAGAAATGCTAGTCACATGCTGGGCTCCCAGGGAGTGTCTGCCAGGCCTGCAGAAGAGCAAGGAGCAGCATGGGCCAGGGTGCTGGGAGGGTGCGGGCTCCAGGAGGGACACACGTCCAAATCATCCATCAGCCCCAGTGCCAGTGAGTGTCAAGGATGAGCTGCAGGGAGAGCTGTGCCCGGAACTGGCCCAGCCACTGGCTATTGCTTCTCCAGGGCACGGAAAACTTGGCATCCTCAGGAGCAGCGAAAACACTTAAGCTGTGCTGGAATAATATCAATAGTCTGATGTCCAAAGTCACAGCCAAGAGCCAAGCAAATCTCTCTCCATCCACTGTGCCCTCGCCAGTCCCAAGGTCAGAGGAGGCAAGCTGCTGCTCCCACCCCCCACTGAAGCCGCCCTGAACCCAGTCCAAACTCAGCCTTGTGTTCTAATCCCAGAGTAGGACAGATGGGGGTCAGGCAGGGTCAGAGCTGCCAGTCTGGGTGCATGTCCCCAAGCCTGCGACCAATTCAGCTGGCGACAGGCTGGCCCAGCTGTTCATCAGCAGCCCTGGAGAAGCATGCCCTGGCAGGGCTGGCCCGTGCCTGTGCAGGAAGTCAGAATGTCCACAGTCTGCTGTCCTCCTTCACACTCACACCCTCTCCTGAGGCAATGAGGCTTTTTCTAAGAAACACTTATAGGAAGGAAGTGAATGACCTTGCAGGGATCCCAGATCAGCAGAACTAATGCCCCTCCAGGCCTCTGCCTGAGGACACCTGACAAACACGGTGTCCCTGACTGGTTTTTGGTCTTAAGGTCTCCATCTCCCACCTCTGGCCCCTTTCGTTCCCTTCCTGTCGCATTCCATCCCCAACAGGTGACCCCAGGCACGGCACTCACCGGATTTGGAGTAAAGCACCAACACATTATTCCGGGTCCTGAGAAGTTTTTTCAAGTCCTTGGGGTCAGAGATCCTCTCAACGAGCGAGGAGACCTTTGTGGAGGACAGCCATCCTGGCAGGACAACCTGCCAATGAGGGAGACACGGACAGTGAGCCCTGGGTCCTGGCCAGGCCTGAGGAAGAACAGAAGCCCACAGACGTGCTCCCTACAGCTTCTCTCACTTCAGAGGGATGAGGACACGCCAACCCTTCCCAGGAGACTAGAGCTGCCCCTCATCCTCTCTCCAAGTCACCACACATCCCAAGACACTTCCCCGTCCACTCGCAGTCTCCACGTCACTCTTTTCTCCGGGCACTTTCATAACGCTGCACAGACTGCAAACAACGCAAGCATGTGCATGGGCGTACTTGCCACCCTCTCAATCAAGACCTCTCTGGGAGGCTCATGTCTACATTCTACACTGCATCACACACCGGAGCAAAGCGAAGACTCCACCGCGCTCAGAAGCACCGAAACAAAATCCACAGAGAAACAAGATCACCTCTGCCGTTCAGGATGAGAATGGATGATGAGGGGGTTTCTGCTTGCCCTACTCAGCCAATGATCACAGGAAACAAGGCAACAAAAACGAGCGGAATGTCCCCAAGAAGCCTGTAAACCTTGGACACTGGAGGAACCGGGCACCTCCATAGGCATGTGTAAGATGAAAGTAATGTGTGTGTGTGTGTGTGTTAAACACATGAATAAGGAGCAGTCACACAGCAGATCCCCTCACCCAGCCCACACAGCTGACCAACAGCCCCTTCCTTGCCTGGTTGGCAGAAGGCACAGGGTTACTACACAGCCACTAAAATAAGGAAAGCCCTGCTGGGAGACACTAGGCAGAGGGTGGAAATGTGGCCCTGAGAGAAACAGGAGATTAAGAGAAGTCTATGAACTAAACCTTGAAGTCAACCATCCGCATGAGCCCTGTCTCCTAGCACCCCTTTTCCAGAAAGCTGCCAGTCTTATTCCCCCAGGCACGAGATTAGAGAATTTTTCTCTGGGGAAACTGAGAAGCACAAGAAAAACAATCAAAAGACAGTGACTTGGAGATCCTCCCCTGGAACAGCTGAATTCCTACTCAAATCCCTACTGTGAGGCGCTCTCAGTAAACCAGTGTCCTCCCCCCCTCCCCACACTCAGTCTCTCATCATGTGCTAGTTAGTGCCTTCCTCTTCAATACACACAGATAACAAGGTTTGCCAGATATCTGAGGAAAGCCCTTAACATAAAAGGGGCAAAAAAACCAATGGAAAGATGAAACTAAGACTAAAAACAGCTAAATTAAAGCACAGACAGCCACTTTAAAGGAACCCCAGAAAAAGAAGAAAACAGAGGACAAGAAATTATCAAAGAAATAATTTGAGAAAATACACCAGGATCGAAGGATGTGAGCTTTCAGTCAAGAGGGCCCAGCATCAAGAATAAAATTAGCTCTCACCAAAATACATGTCTGCAAACATTCAGAACACTGCTGACAAAGAGTAGATGTGTGTTTCAAAGCAAAAACACCCACCACATATAAAAGACCAGGAGTCAGAACTGGCATAAGACTGGTCATCAGCACACTGGAAAACAATGAAGCATCACCTTTGCAATTATCAAGCAACTAAGGGCCCGGTGCACGAAATTTGTGCACTGGTGGGGGAAGGGTTTCCTCAGCTCAGCCTGCCCCCTCTCACATATTGGGAGCCCTCAGGGGGTGTCCTACTGATGGCTTAGGCCTGCTCCCTGATCCTCTTGGGGAGCGGTCCTAAGCCACAGTCTGGCCTCCCTTTGTGGGAGGCAACCAGGCTAATCAGGGGAAGCCACCAGCCCCATCACCCCACTGCTGCAGCCACTGCCAGTCACCACAGCCACCAAGGTGTTTTCATCAACATGGACTTCAGTCCCTTCACCATGAAGAAATGACAACTTTCTTTAGGCATTTTCAAGATGTGTCTTTCATAGGATATAACATTTCTTTCTTTTCTTTTTTATCCTCATCTGAGGATATGTTTCCATTGATATTTAGAGAATGTGGAAGAGAAGGGAAAAACAGAGAGAAACAACAAAGTGAGAGGAACACTTTGATTGGTTGCCTCCTGCATGAGTCCTGGCCTGGACCCCGGCCAGGGAGGAGCCTGCAACCTAGGTACATGCCCTTGGTCAGAATTGAACCCAGACCCTATAGTCAGCAGGCTGAGGCATTATGCACTGAGCCAAACTGGCTAGGGCAGGATATGACATTTCTTAGCTCTCCTGCAGTGGACCTTCATTTTTTTTCCCCAGGAGTGTGATAGAAAAACCCTAGATCACCTTTTTGGATTCTTATTGCCCAAGTTACTAAGAATATTACCAGTGGCATACAGGGAGCTTAGCCAATGAGTGGTAAGAAAAGATGTTTCCTCTGTAGTTCATTCCCATCACCGGCTCCACCCCTGCCCAGGCCTGTAACCTCTGGCCAAGGATGCAGGCCTGGGCAGGGGACCCCCAGACTCCTGTGATCACTGGCTCTGCCCTTGCCCAGGCCTGCAGTCTTTGCCTGAGGCTACAGGCCTGGGAAGAAAACCCCCAAACCCCTCCGATCACCAGCATCACAGAGCCCAGACCTCTGTGATCACCAGCTCTGATCCTGCCCCCTGCCATCGCCGGCTCTGCCCTTGCCCCACTGGTAGCCTCTGGGACCCCCCAAACCCCTGCTTTGGTGCCCTGACCACTGCGATCGCAGGCTCTACTCCTGCCCCTCCAATCTCTGGCTCTGTGGAGCCCAGGCCCCTGTCATCTCCAGCCTTGCCCCTGCCCAGGCCTGAGGCCTCTGGCCCAGGCCTTATGCCTGGGTAGGGCACCCTCATACCCCTGTGATCACCGGCTCTGCCCCTGCCCTCTCTGATCACCTGTTCCGCCCCTCAGGCCCTCCGCCACCCCTGCCACCTGCGTGGCTAATAGGTTTGACTACTTCAGTGGCGGGGCTGAGCCTGCCTGGGCGCAGCCATCTTGTGGCTATGGGCGCTGCCAATTTGTGGCCATGGGGCGGTCATATTTGTGATGGAGTGATGCCTAATTTGCATATTACTCTTTTATTAGATAGGATGTGGTTTCCAACTGGAATTCTATAACCAGCCAAACTGTCCATGGTGAATACAAATTTACTCAGACTTAAGATATCAGACATGCATGATTTAACACCAATGCACCCTTTCCCAGGAAGCTACTAGAACTCATGCTCTACCAAAACAAGATGTAAATAAAAAATAACAAAAACATGGAATCTAGGAGACAAAGGATCCAAAAGAGGAAAGAGGAAAGAAGAATTACCATACTGATGGTAAAGAGAAGTCCAGGACAACTGTTCAACAGCCTATAGAGCAACCAGCCCAGAATGGAGCAAGGACAGAGGAATATGGAGGGCCCTAACTGGTTTGGCTCAGTGGACAAAGCATCGGCCTGTGGACTGAAAGGTCCCAGATTCGATTCCGGTCAAGAGCATGTACCTTGATTACGGGCACACCCCCAGTATGGTGTGTGCAGGAGGCAGCTGATCAATGTTTCTCTCTCATTGATGTTTCTAACTATCTCTCTCTCCCTTCCTCTCTGTAAAAATTCAATAAAATATATTTTTAAAAAAAGAAATATGGATGAATGTGGTCAATAAAAAGAGGCAATTGTAGATTATCTGATATGCTTAATTATATTGATCAGGGAAACTGTCTGACCAAAGTTACACATCTAATGAAAAGCAGGGCCAGGATCCGAACACAAGTCTCTCTATTTGATCCCATGCCCTCTCAGTCCACTGCCTCTTTGCAGCCAGAAGTCTTGAGTTGAGTCTGAGCTCTACCACTTAATAGCTAAGATGGCTAAGCAATATCCCTCAACCTTCCAGAGGCTTAATGCCTCTCACATCTGACATGGAGATAATAATACCTCCCTCATGGGGCTGCTGTAAGGATAAAATGGGATAACTTATCGAACATACTTTATAAATCATAAAGCACTCCAATAGCGTCATTACCATAATATGTAATACAAACTTCTATCTCAGCAGAAGACAGAAATGTAGCCACAATCTAGTGTTTCTAAATATAATCTGCCATTAGTTTTCAAGGTTCCTTCTCCCCAGAGTGAAACCATCCAGGAGGAGGAGTTGAGGAATGAGCTCTCCCTCATTCTGCCCTGCCCGAGCTGTGGACAAGGCCTACAGACCACTGCCCTTATGCAGCCCACCTTGAGAGCGCACCAAAAAGTTAAATCCACTTTAGTATTCTCTGTTATGTAATTTACTGCTCTCAGAGAACTAACGGACTTCAGACTAAAGAGTTCATAGCTCAATGCACATGACTAAAGGAAAAAGAAAAAAAAAATCTGCTGGAAAAACACACTGACTCTGCTCTGATTTTAATCCTCAGATAATCTGCAGTGAAGAAAAACAAACTACCTTTGCCCAGTGCCTGGGGATTCTGACCTGTGGACCAGCCCTCCTGAAACTGGCAGGCATCTGTGCTTCTGGAACTGGGGAGGAGGAAAAGGGGGAGAGGGGTTGGGAGGGCCAGCCCAGTGCCCGCCTGCCCAGGAGCACAGTGGCGTAGCTGGGCAGCAGCGACAGCCGCATCTACAACAGAAACCACAAGAGCCAACCCACAGCTTCCTTCCTATAAAACCCAGAGAGTCCCTCAGGTCATCTAAACATCAGCCACCCCCAGAGTAAACAAACCACGGCCCAGGCCCAGCCAGCCACCAAAACCTCTGACCCAGTGCTCAACCTCACACAGCAGAGAGCTTCGGCTCAACCAGAGACACATCGAGCAAACTGCCTCTGCATGAACACCATCACGGGGCATGACACCGGGGCTTACACTGCCCATAGCCGGTCTTTATGGAGGGTCTGTCTCCTCCCCACCTCCTCATCTCCACCCCGTCCCCTAGGCTAGAGCTAGTTCTGGAGGACAAGGCCCAGAACAGCACCTGGCCCTTTGCAAGCCACAGGAACTGTTCGTCCAGAATAATAAGCAGACAAGGCACACTGGTTACCATCCTGGACTATGCAGAGATCATCGCTAGGAGCACGTTACACGGTGAGTCCATGGCAGCTCTCGGGAGACCTGGAAGGAACAGGCTGACCACAGCACAGCCATCGAGGGCCTGGGTGGGAGCATGGCAGGAGAGGGCAGGTGGCGCCAGGCTGCGGGTCTTGAAAGCCTGGCCCCTAGAAAACTGCATTTGGCCATGACCTCAGACTGGGCAGCCACTAGGAAGCTGGAGGTGGAGGGACCAACCGGGTGGCTGCCCGAGTGGAAAGAAATGGGTCAATCCAAGAGCCTTAGGGAAAAACAACAGAACTCAATGACTATTCCTATGTAAGCAAGGAAGGAAGAGAGAAGAGGCTAAAATGACCCCAAGGATTCTGGGCTAGGAGCCGAACAATCGCCAAGAATGGAAGAATTGAGAAGCAGCGGGGGCTGTTGTCTGTCTGGTGCTGAGGAAGGTGATAATGAGCTCGGGCATGGAGTATGGGCAATAAGGCACCCATCCAGGCTGGGGAGTAAGTCTGGGGTTGAGTTCAGCGGGAGAAGCCCAGAGAGGAAGGACAGGAGGACAGTCGGAAGGAAAAGGTGAGAAGTGCTCTGTCAACACAGACCAAAGAGGAGACACACAGAAAGGCGGTGACTGGTCCACAGGCAAAGTCCATGGCAGAGCCCCAGGACAATCTGAGAAGATCTCAGTAGCTGAGTGGGAAGTGAGTGCTTTAAAGAGACAGCACGCCCAGCACAGGAGCTGGGGGGCCCCAGCAGAGTCAAGAGAAGGATGGGCTGTCTCCACTGCCCATGTGTGGGCACAGGAGAGGCAGGGTCTGGAGATTTGGTAGTGAGAGGGGAAAACAGGCCTATAGCCAGTTCCAGGGGAGACCTGCAAGGCTTACTTAGCATCTCTGAGATTGGGGAGGATGAAAAGCCTGTGTAGCAGGCAACCACAGGGACAGCCAGGACAGGACGGTTGCCCTTGCTGCCCTCCCCGAAGCCCCAGGAGATGCTCCTCCAGCCACTTAACATTCTCCTTTCTCCTCCCCTTCAGTCCATTTTAACCTTTGCAATGTGCACGCTCCCTTCTTTCCTGAAGACGCAGCTCCAGTGAGCCCTGGATCACCTCCCAGTGCCATCCTGCGGATTTCTTAAGCCACGACCCACAAATCTTGATAACGCCAATCACCACGGCAACAATAACAGTGTTAAGGATGCACAGACTGTCTGCTTTGTCAGGCCCCCGGGGGGAGAGGGCAGCGCCAACCTCCCAACTGCTCCTGGGCTTGGCGGGCTCTTTACGGTCTAAGTCATTCCCTTTAGAAGTAGAAGAGAGAAAAAATCTCCTCTGTTCACCATGCAAACTCCTGATGGGCTGCAATAATTGCTTTCTTTCTGCTCCTCGACCCACAGCTTTAACAGGATTCATATCGGGGCTGAGCTGCCCCCATGGGCTGGGCTGAGACCCAGAAGCCATTCCCCCAGTGCAGAGCGAAGCAAAACTTGGCAAGGATGGCCTTCCTTTGCTGCTGCTGGGGAATACAGGCCCCCAAAGGTCCCACTTGCATTGGAGTGCCAGTGCCCTCTCCCCATCAGAGTGCCCCCAGCCGCTGTCACAGAAGCACCTCGTTTAGAACACCAACCCCTCCATCCCCAAGCCCTCCCCCCAACAGAGTACAAGGTCCTCTTCAGAGCCAGCAGCCCCCGGGTCTCTGTCACAGGAGTCCTCATCCCACCTCCACCCAGTGGGAGGCAATGGGGTGGAGGAAACTGTGTCTTTCTCCTCATCTTCCAGACTCTGCAGTGTCCTCCTAACAGGGGTCTGTCTGCCCAAATCTGAGCTGGCCAGACTAATGCCCTCCGGCCTCCCAGCCCACTCTCATCTGCTCCCCTCATGGTCCCCTACACACCTCAGGGTTAAACACCTGGACAGAGCGCTGCTTCTGGAGTCAGACCTGGGTTCAGACCCAGGCGCCATCATTCATAGCAAGACGATCTCAGATGTCACTATACTTTCAGGTCTCAGGGTCATTTCCCCACCTACAGAGCGGAGGGGGAAATGCTGACACCTGCCTCGTGGGGTTGGCTGAGGATTAAACGAGAGGAGAGGAGGGGAAGTACACAGAGAACCTAACATAATGCTTGGCATACAGAGGTACATAATAATCGTAATTATCTGTGTTAGTACCATTAGCGAGACTAATCAGCGACAGAGCAAGGACAACAGTAAAATGGGCACCACCTCTTCCTCTCCAGGGCCCAGGCTGCAATCAGGCAAAACAGCACAGCCGGCAGGAAGACGCATGCACGTACACACTCAGCATCATGAAACCTGGGGCAAACCCATCTGCACAGCGACCCAGGCCAGAGGCCAGGCAGCACCTGCAGAACGTGTTTTCCAGGTCCCATGCCCATTTGTCCCTCACGAAACCCAATGAGTGGGCACTGGCCTCCTCCCGCGGAGAGGAATCTGAGGCTCAGAGAGGCTGAGTTACTCGTCACGACCGAACAGTAGGGAAGCAGTAGAGCGAGGACCAGAGCTTAGGTCTCCCGGCCCAGAGGAGGTGGTCTGCTTCTCTCAACCCAAGCTCCCAGGACCCGGGCAACCTCCTTCCCAGGCAGGGCCCATCAAAACCGCCAGGAGAAGCCCTCCTCTTCCAGAATCTCCTGGCAAGGAGGGTCCCAGCAGAGACTTTCACTAGTCCTCCGCTTCCTGCCAGCCCAGGGCACCGGGGTCTGCCCCGACTGTCAGGGTCCTGGGGCCATTAGCCCAGGCCTGCTGTTAATCGGATCTCGTACCAAAGTCTGTGCCTCTTTCCACCACCCTCTCGCTCTAACACACAGCTCACACAAGCTCCTCTCTCTTCTTGTAAGCTCACCCACCAGTGCCACCAGACTACAGAGGTAAAGAGTCATACAATTCTGGAAAATAATGGGGAGAACAGTCCTTGTCACATCACACCCTCGGCTTTAAAAAGCTCTAGGTCGCCGAGGTGTGTGCCAGCACCCTCATGGTCTCTATCGCCAGGCAGGCTGTCTGTCCTCATAGATTCACTATTCAATGCAGATCATGAAGCCAGAGCATTCAATTATGTAACAGCAGCTTGCTAAAGGAGGAGAATTTAAGGACAGAAGTTTAACGTTTAGGGAAAAGGGTGGAGGTGGGACTTGACCTTTTTGGCTTTGTCACCTGGGAAAAAAAACACCCTTCTTATGTTGGGAAGAAACTAGTTTAATGTCGCGTAATCCACATTTTGCTCAAAACAGTTTTGAAACGTGAGGCTCTAAAAGTCTAGATTCTTAAGAAGTTGGTGGTAAAGGGATCCAGGATAAAAGGTTAAAAACAGATGACCCGAGGCCAAGGTCAGAGAACTGGAGCTGGCTGAGAAGTTGGAGCTGGAGGTTTGGTGGAAAAGGCCAACAAGCCCACATTTTGTGCTGCCTTGGATGTTTAAGGGCTGTGTGGCCTCGGACAAGTCCTCTCTCCTTCTCTAAGTAGCAGGGTCTTCCTCTGCAAATGAAGGAGCTCAAGGTGATTCCCAAGGTCTGTTCCCATTGTGGCATTTGGCAAACCTATTCTCACGACCCCCTACCGGAGAAGTACCAGGATGTCGTGACACCTTCGGAAGCCGAGTTTCTCCGGACACGTGGCCACTCACATGAAAAGCCACACCTCTCAGTTTCCCTCGCAGCAAGTGTGGCTATGGGACTAAATTTCAGCACCTGGAATGCAAGCAGGAGTGTTCTGGGAACTTTTAGGAACTGTCCCTAACAGACATCTGGTATAAGTCTTCTTGGTCCCCTCCTCCTTCCTGTCAGTCCAGCTGAGACGAGAAGAACGAACTTGCTAAAGGTGTGAAGTAACAAGACAGAAGACACCTGGGTCCCAGTGATAGTCTGGCCCTGGAACCCCTTTTCCAGGCTTCTACATTAGTGAGTAACTGCTCTTCTTGAGGCACTGTCATCCTGTGTTTTCTAGCACACATACAAACAGATTTTGAGTACCAACTGCAACAGAAGCTTTAACTAGAAAGAAATATTAACAGCGACTCCGGTTGGGATATTTCCAAGTATCACAGGCATTAAGTCGTGCATTATACTTCCGATACATCGTAATAAGGAAAGAGACAGAGAGAATATCAAGGGTTTGATTTACTGTGTGCCTGCTAGTTACCCAGGTTTCACCTTGCCTGTTCTTATCGGG
>PVJC01042823.1:0-14768 GCA_004026665.1 Murina feae
TTTTTTTTTTTTTTTTTTACCCCAACAGCAAACATAGGTCAGGTTAGTTGGTACACTTTCTAGGTGGCAGTCTAGGCAAAATGGACCTGAGACATGATTCGCCCTAACTATTCCGCAGTGTCTGATGCCATCAACAGTTACAAACTAACAGTCTGGCACCATTTGTTTCAGTGTGACTGAGACAAGCTCCTGATGCCTGAGCAGATTGGGGGATGCTACATATACAGACTGAGGCTGCTACTATTTGGTGATACTGCCTTGTTTATTAACTAAAGCAATATAATGAGGATTCTAATCAAGTTTAACAATAGATCACATACTGGAGTAACTGTGATACTTTCAGTTTATATATTTGTCTGTGAAAGTAAATGAGCATGAAATGTCTCATCACTGGGGATGGGAGCTACTTTTTAAAAAATGCATTTTTTTAAATTGATTTCAGAGAGGAAGGGAGAAGGAGAGGAAGAGAGAGAGGGAGAGGGAGAGGGAGAGGGAGAGGGAGAGAGAGAGGGAGAGAGAGAGAGAGAGAGAGAGAGAGAGAGAGAGAGAGAGAGATGTTGAAAGAGAATCATTGATTGGCTGCACACCACCCACTGGGGATCAAGCCCGAAACCCAGGCATGTGCCCTGACCTGGAATCAAATTGTGACCTCCTGGTTCATAGGTCAATGCTCAACCATTGAGCCATGCTGGGGGGCTGGGAGCTACTTTTTGGCCCACCTTTCCCGCTCCTGCCAATGATACTGGAGACCAACAATCAGTCTGACCTCTTTTGGGCAGGTCATGGGTCACGGTAGATAATAGATTGGCCTTGGGCTATTTCCTGACCTTGATAGACAGAACAGTGGCCATCTTAAAATGTCCCAACCTAATCCCAGAACCTGTGAATATGTTTCTTTACCTGGTCAAAGGGACATCGCAGATGTGTTTAATTTAAAGATATTGATATGGAGATTACCCTGGATTAACTGGGTGGGCCCAGTGTAATCACAAGGGGTCAAAAAAATGATGGCAGGAGGGTTAGAAATGAGAGAGGGTGTAACGAGGGAAGCAGAGGTCAGAGAGGAGAGAAGACGTTACACTGCTGGCGTTGAAGACGGAAGATGGGGTCTCAGGACACTGGAAAAGGAAGGGAAACCGAAGTCCCCTTAGAGCCTCCAGGAAGAATGCAGCCCGATGGACTCATCACCAGGAATCGGACAAATGGAAATTGGGTGCCACCTGAACAGATGCAATGAGAAGAACACAGTTCTGAGATTCCTGTAATATATTAACGTGAATCCAATCTTGAAGAAACATAGGACAGACATAAAAAATGAAGAGACAACCTATAAAATGACTGGCCTGTCTTCCAGATGTCAAGGTCATCAAAGACAAAGACATGCTAGGAATTGTTTCAGACGAAAGGAGGTTAGAGGAGACGCATGATCTTGGACTGGATCCTTGAGAAGTACAATTTTCCCCTCTTTTGCTATAAAACATATTATAGGATATTCAGTGAAAATAAATAAGGCCTGTAGATTATGTAATAGCTGAGTATCAATTTTTCTAGATTTTAATAACTCGACTATATTTATTTATGTAAGAGCATGTCCTTGTTTTTTATAGGGAAGCATTCAAGTCTTTACATCTATAACTTTCTCCCAAACAACTCAGGACACACATGCACATGCACACACACATATATACACATACATTATATGAAGAAGTTAATCTAAAAGACAGGGGGAAGATAGGATTATATTTGAAGACTCATAGCTCTAAAATGATATGATTTATTTAATATTTATTGAATGCTTATAGAATGCCTACAATGGTGTTCAGTGTTTGAAGTTGGAGGAAGATGGCATGAAGATGGCATGAAGATGTCCCTGCTTTTGCCATGTTTATAATCCAGTGAAGTAGACATCCAGAAAAAGTGATGCAAAATTTGGCAATAAGATAAGCTTATCTAGGAGTCAATTCTCTTCTCTGCTTTGTTTTTAAATTTTATTTTATTGTTTAAAGTATTACAAATAGTAGTACATACATCTCCTTTTTCCCCCCATTGACCTTCCCCCAGCCTCCCTGATCCCCCAGCACGTGCTCTCACTGCCCCCTCCCCCTCAGTGTCTTTCGTCCATTGGTTATGCTTATATACATGCATGCAAGTCCTTTAGCTGATCTCTTACTCCCCGGCCCCAACCCTCCCCAGCCTTCCTGCGTAGTTTGTCAGTCTGTTTGATGCTTCTTTGCCTCTTCTCTGCTTTTAATAGGTATATTTGTCCCCTTGGTGGAAGTTAGTTTAGATCCATTATTCTAAATTTGAACATATATACAGGACAAGTCAAAGCAAAATGTCCTTTTATCTGCTTCTGTGGGTGAGGAGGCAAATTTTACATTTGTTCAATACAAGCAAACTTTTTAGCTGAGCCAGGACTAGAGTTGGTGCCTGCCAGAAAGAATTATCTCTGCAGTGAGAGAGCGTTTAGTTCTTTTATCATCAGGCCTGCAAAATGCTAAAAATAATAATTATCTATGGAACGCTGCTATGTTGCAGGCACTGGGCTGGGCATTTATATCCATTACAATTCTTTCAACCATGCTGCAAGGCAGATATTATTATGTGGAAAATTTTTAAAAATTCAAGACATTAAGATTCTTGTCTAACATCCTGAGGTAGTGAGAAGCAAATCCAGGATTTAAACCTAGATTTTCCTGATGCCACAACCATACCCTTTCTATCGCATGGTGCTTTCTAGGTAATTTCAAATGTGCCTTCTGGTTCTGGCCCCTTGTTACTCAGTGATTTTGTGGTTTTCACAATAATGCTGTCAGTCCACCTGCATCGGCAGACATGAGCATGGCTAGGCGCTAAGGAAGTGGGCTGACCCAGTGTGAGATGTAATCTCAGATGAATTGTTTACTCTGTTCCAGACAGCGTGACTGTTGTATTCGTTAGAGTGAGAGCTAAGCTGCGACAGCAGAGAGGCCTAACAATATACTGGGTTAAAGCTCGAAGAACAGAGATCTTCCTCACATCCCCAAAGTAGCTCAGGATGGATAGGTGGTGGGCCCATTTGCTCTGTGCAGCCACTCAGGGTTCCTTCCACCTTGTTTCTCCCCACCCCTCAGCGTGGGGGTGAAGCTAGTTTGCCGGCATGTCCGAGTTCCAGTGCACGGGAAAGGGTCAGAAAGGGGTGGAGCACATGTATAATATTTTAAGGCCTAGAGTGGAAATAGCACGAATCACTTCCAACTTGTACTCCTCGTGGGGAGAATTGGGTCACATGATTGAGCTTCGTTCCCAAGGAGGGCGTTCAGGGGTGGAGAGCTGGCTATATGCTCAGCTAAAATCCATTCCTGTGGAAGAAACATGGAATCCATTTTGGTGGACAGCTATAAATCTTTGCCCCAAGTACCCTCTCTAAGCCTCTATTATAACAGGTGCAGCATAATTTTATTTATCTATCCTCCCCCACTAGCCTGTGAGTTCCTTGAGGACCAAGGTCTGTGCTTTTGCTCCCGAATCTCCGGTCTCTAGCTCACTGCCCCCTGCATAGGAAGCACTCATTCAATTTCTGATGGAGAATTGAATGAGGCAAGTTAAGTGTGTAGATTTGGGGGAGCAGGACAAGGGCAAAAGTGAGTGATACTTTCATAGTTCAGAAGGCAAAGCTGAGCTTCCCGAGGGCACTGCACACCAAGTATGTGTAAGGCATCTGATGGAAAGCTTTGCTGCGAAAAGAATGAACTAATTCAGCTATAAAAAAAAAAAAAGGCAGCAGAATTCAAATGTGACACTCTGCAGCTCCGCTCAAAAGAAACAATTGCCTGATTGTCACCAGGTGACCTCACTTTTCTCCACAGCCATCGGCATGGCTAGATATAAAACAGGTGAACCTGTACATTTGCACAACTTTTCAACAGAGGTCGAGGTTGTAGAAGTGGTTGGGAAGCATATGGGAGGAGCTGCTTCTATAAAACGTGATTCTCCAGCCTCACGGAAAGATCAGAGCAGGGGCCCAGCACCTTTGTTCTTTTGCAGACTCCACTCTCCACTCCCTGTAAAAGGAGAGCTTCCATCTGGCCTCAGTCAGCAGAACCAAGCAGGCCTGCCTGTCCTGGGCTCCTGGAGACAACAGCAGATGGCAAATAGGCAAAGCAAATTAATCAAGCCACCAAATGTTCTCAGATTTGGTTTTCAAATTCGCTAGGCAGCTCTCTGTGGCCACTGTGCTGTGTGCATCATATTTATTTGACAGCATTGTCCAGCCCTTGCATTCCCTTCACTGGCTCTGCCTAGAGACCATGCGCATGGATTTCAATTAGCACTTCTCAAAAATTCAAGGCAGTTCTGAGGCTAAAAAAACCCAGTATGTCAGCAATTTATGCACAAAGCCCAGCCATGGGGCCCATTTCAGTGTTCTATTGTAGCCCAAAGGATAAAGGCCGGAGCTCGGCCTATATTTTGAAATATAGGTTTAGTTAGACAAGTTTCTTGAGCAAACTACAGCATGCCCTTTGGGGATTCTTGCCCATGCATCTGGAGGAGTCAGTCTGACTTTTAAGATCTCATGAGAACCTGGCTTAGTATGGAGCAGATTGTATTAACGGTCTAACCACCTGTCTGTCTCCCCCTGTTGTGGTACTTACTCCTCCACATGAAAGGCTTGTGGCAGTGAATAGGCAGCCACATGTCAACATGACACCGAACTCCAAAGAAAGTGCCAGTCCCCCCAGATATGGGCCAGCAACACATAGGGTATGGGCTCTTCTCATCAGCACCTTGGTATGTTGTATCACTCCTACAGGATATTGTTAACATTGAAAAAGAAAACACCTATTAGCCTTCTGGGCTACCTAGAGGACAATTTGATTAAAGGCAGAGAGATAAGGAGAATGAGTGAAACCAAGGGATGGCGCCAGGCATAGTGGGCACATAAATGTCCCAAAGACATCTTAAGGTACAGTTAGATCCAGTAACCTCAGGCAGTGTGACATACAGAGAGACAGATGACCCAGGTTCTGATCCAGACTCTGCTGGAACCTCCTGTTGCCTCTCCTGAGCAGTTTCCTTTTTGTAAAATGAGGGAGTAGAACTCTCTACATGATCCTTAATAGGCCACATCCACGTGGTCTGGTAGGTCTAACCAAAGTTTCATGAGGATAGAGAAGAACAAGCAGGATGAGCTGCAGCAGGGTCAGCTCTGGGAAGCCCTGCCTTTACCAGGCACAGGATGTATTTGACCCAGACTTGGGTGGGAGGGAGGATCTTAATCAGATTTTTTGCTTGCTTCCAAGAGAGCAAAAACCAGGAAAACTACTGTTCTGATATCTTTGACTCAGCTAGTCTTGAGATAAATAATAAAAAGTTATTTTTTAAAAAAATTCCACTTTTCAGTTCCCAAAGTGCTTTAAGCCTTACTCTTTGTGGGCAAATGGGTATTATGAACTCATTTTGGAGATGATGTATTGAACTTGTTAGCAAATGGTAGAGACCTGTGAGAACTAATAATGTGATTGAGAAAGCTCTCCTCATTAGCCCCAAATTATGTCCTTTAACATAGCCAACATGTAGGAAGTACTTATCCACTAACCCTGTAGTGTGGGTTAGTGATCCAATTCAATTGGTTAGAGGTCATCAAATAAATAGCAAAACGCTGGGAAAATTAGGCATAGAAGAGAGATGTTTTGTTGCACATGAGGGTGGAGGGAAAGGCCTAGATACTCATATAGTTCTCACAAGGGTAAATTTCGTCCGGGTTGGTGCTTTAAGGGAGACCCAGAGGACTGTGAGTGCCTAATACATCTCCAGGGCTGAGGCTTGAACAAGGCTACAATTTGGGGGACACGGGCAGAGATGAATCCACAAAGAGATTTTGACACTTTTAGTTATTCTAGGGCAGGCCCTGTCTGGAATATCACATTTAGCACAATGAAGGAAAACAGTGACGACCTGGAAGAGAGGTTCTCAAATATTAGTGTAGATAAGAATGGCTTCCGTTGCTTATTATGCACCCATATTCAAAGGCTATATCCTCAGGATTCTGACTGTTTAGGTCTGGGATGCTGCCTAGAAGCCTGCGTTTTCAAATGATAATGTCAGGTGATTCCAGATTCTCATCCAAAAGATGAACAATGGGCATTTGCCATAACACCCAAGTGGTATTTAGGTCTTCCCTTCCCCGTGGGTACTTTGTGCATCATGTTTTATTGCCCCTGAGAGAGCAATGCTGGCCAGACCTAGAGGCAAGGGGCAGGTGCACTATGGTGTTTATACCCACTGCTATGGAAGGGAGCGCTTCGCACCACAATCCCATGCAGAATCCTTGGTTGAGTTATGGGGACTTCCTTCTGCATTTTCTCAACAAAGCTACAGCTCAAGGAACTTATCACGCTTGCTGTGTCTGAGGCAGATTATGTGAAGTAGGGAGTTTCTTGGTGTGACTGGAAGGGAGTGGAGGTAGAGAGTAAACAGGGAAATTGAGCAGAAACCCAAGTCTCCAATATCCCTCAGATAATGGAAAGAGCTAGCAGACTTTGAGTTATGGGGCCATAATTCCACCCCAGGATCCTGGCAATGGCATAAGCTCCCTGAATTCTTCCTGGTTAGTTTATGAACACTTTACCCTCCCAACCCCCATGCTACCTCTGGCCTTAGAAGATTAATAGCTCTGTAAATTACAGTTGTATTAAAATATATATATTATATCTTAATACAAGGCTTTCATATGTGTATGAAAGTGCCTTCAGCTTACATCTCCCTGGAGACATGTTTTGCTCTGTGCACTAATGCAGTGTCAGTTTTGCAAAATGAAAAGGGACTTCCAGACTGATATATGCTCCACAGAAGACTGTGGGTCTTGAGTCAGACCATTCTGGGCAGCTGAACAGCAAACAAAAAACATGAAGAAAAAAAAGAGACATGGCTATTGGAGGACACCCAGCAGAGAAGTGGTTAGAGAACTTGAGACTGTGTGTGTGTGAGTGTGTGTGTGTGTGTGTGTGTGAGAGAGAGAGAGAGAGAGAGAGGCCCTTAATGCACAAGGTTCTTAGACTTTGAAGCCAGTATATCTTTGAATATTTGTAACTTTGAAGGTATATTTGAAGATATCTTGGGTAGGGATGTGATATGATGAAAATTATATTCAGGATAGATTGGTTGCTGAGGATGGCCCTAGTGGGTCAGCAGGCTGGTCGGAACAGAGCCATGAGGAGAACAAGGAGTTTTATTTTGAGGCCACATTTGCATAATGATTACGTAGATTGTGTGTGTTTGGGGTGGCTTGCTGAGGAGCTAGTGGACGTGATGGGCAAGGTGGCCTTCTGCGCAGAGGGCAGAGGAATCCACTTTGTCTCCCGGCCTCCTGATCCTCTATCAAGTTGTGCTTATGCTTTCTTGGTTTTCACATAAACATAGTACATCCATGTCATATTCCAGGGATAGGGCTAATGGCAGTGAAAGCCACATCTCCCCGATTTCTTCTTCAGGATCTGCTAGGCAATCTTGATGTCATGGTATCACTCCTTAAGGTGATAATTCTTTAATTATTCATTGAAATTGTGTTGTGTGAATTCCTTAAATCAGAGCCTAGATCCTTTCCCCAGACAGAGAGTCTGAATCAGTTGCAGGCCCCCTCCCCCCCCCCACCTGCCCACACACCTCCCCTGGGCCTGCTAAATACTGTGGAAGACTCTGGAAGACAAGGAGGAGGGAAGAAGTAAAGGGGAAGAAGAAGAAAGAAGACAAAAGGAAGGAGAAACGAATAAAAGGGGCAAGGAGGACAGAGCGGGAGAGAGGGAAGGCTGCTAGTACCTTCCCTCAGAGGAAGCAGAGGAAGGCACTCTGGGAAGTGATAGCAGCTCCTCGCTTTCACCACGTGGGGGCAGGCTCTACTTAGGAGAGAGGAACAATTTATGAAGGCTGCAGTGTAAAAGCAATCCTCCAGGTTCAGAGAACTCAGTACCGACCTAATCACCAACACCCTGCAGCCTTTGAGGTCTTTCACTAGCAAGGGCTCCTACATCTGGGCTCAATGCTTGGAGGAATTAAATTAAAAAAAAAAAAAGCTGATTTTGTTCAAACTCAGATTTTTACATGATGTGGAGTATAGGGATTACAGCTAAACAGACACTATAAACAGCAAAACACTTAGACGTCTCATCTTACTATTTAAAATGTACAATCAAGGTTTAATGCAGGACTCTCTTTTCTGTGTGTCTTTCTTTTTATGGCAGGATTATCGCATAGACATTATATGTGCATCATTGTTTCAGGCATTTCAGAAGGCTGGAATGTGCTCTGAATTTCTTCCAGCTCCTTCTCAATCTTTGCTTCTGTTTCAATGCAAGGTGATGGCATGCATGGGAATATGTATGGCACCCCCCCCCCATCGCCCAACCATAAACTCTGAGCCTTTGTGTTGAAGGAATATATTTATTTGGAGAATGGTTGAAAACAGCCAAATTACTGCCGCTAGTTTTGTGGTGCTTAAAAAGCAATTGTTGCAGGCATCTGATTGCTTGTGAATATAATGCGACGACGATAGTGCCAGCAAGGGAACCCTGCACAGAGATATCAAGGGGAGCTACTTCCTCCAACCTCTAAGTTAAGTATTATCCCCAGTGAACCGCACTGCAATGTTCAGGCTGGTTTCCTTCTGGTAGAATTTGCCCTTGTTTGAACCACACAGATCAAGTTCATTCCACCAAGTATGCACATTTTCTAAAACAGACCTTCCAAGTAGCCAATTAAAAGCAGACACTTAAAAAAAAATAACTATTTCTTTTTAAAATGGTGATTGGGCCTCTGAGATAACGAATCTCATTTGCAAGTTTAAAAGGAATGATAAGAACTTTCTACTGGTTGAGTAAGGGCTGAGGAAAATGGCTCTTCTTAAAACTTTTTTTTTTTTTTTAAATAAAGGGACACCAAATTGGTCAAACAATTGTGGGAAGTTTGGCTCCATTAGTCCAATGCTTTTTAATAAAGCTCAGCTTTTGTGAATATTCAAGGTGGCAGTTTCACCCGAATTGTTGAATTTGGTGGCACAAGAAGAAATGAGGTAGAGCTATGGTTCTGTAGCAAGGTCCTGGGTCCCACCTTCTCTGCATCCCGAAGTTCATGGGAGGAGCATTACTTCTGTTTAAGATTTACATAACTTTTTATGAAATACCATCACATTCATTTGGTCAACGGCCCCTTTAATATGTATAATTCTCTGCAGTGACAGGAGAGGATTATTTCCAGACATGGTTTCCACATTCTCTTCTCTCTATTTTGCAAGCGGTGTGCCTGATCTGAAGCCCTTGCAAGAAAAAGAAACAAAGAAAGAAAGGAAGAAAGAAATAAAAAAGACCTTCTAAAATGAGTTCTTGTTCCTAAAAAATAGGAGAACGAACTATAAAGAATGATTTACTTGTGGTCTCTGTCTTTGCAACAGTGGAAAAAATGGGAGAGGATCAAACATCCTCTCCAACTGGGCCATCACCCAGGTTTAACAGTGTTTTAAAATGAAATCTATGACACAGTCTTCACTAGGGCTATTAATTTGTATCTTGCAGAAATGTGATTCAAAATTTTCTAGAATACAGACCAAGGAGAAGGTTTTATAATGAAGAAAAATATAGGGACATCTGGAATTTTCTCTGAAAGCTGATGTGCTATCTTATGAGAAAATCAAAGACTTGGACTCAAACTTTGAGAGTCCCCCCCCTTTTTTTTTTTTGGTTAATTGGCATTAGTGGAGAAAGTCTGATATATACAGAAAAGCTGACAAAAACCATGGGGTCTATTTTATTTTATTTTATTTTTGCAAACAAGTGTAGCACCAAGAGCTCGGCTCTCTCTTACTTGGCTTCATCCCCTGAGAGCCTCGTTTATTTTTAGTGTCTAATTTTATTGTTCATTCTACTAACCTTCGAATCTCAATGCACTTTTAGGAAAAAGTAAACCAAAAGTAATTACTTTAGGGAACACAAAGCCATATCTATATATGAGATCAAACATTGCCAGCCTTCCCTTGCTATTTACCTCTAAATAACTACTTTTTCTCTAGAGCTTTCCACTTGTTTTCGTGACAAACAAACAGCAGGGAATATCTTCAGTCTCATTATACAGGACATAATGGGATCCTGCAGGGAGTAGGCCAAGGAAGAGCTCCATCTCTACTTGACTTTCAGGGGGAAACTACACCACAAGGGAGGTCAGGCCTGTGCTGACTTCTCAGAGGACAGGACATTCTGGTCTAGGTGGCCTTCCCCTCCATCACACAGGAGGACCCCGATGTTCCAGAAGATGACTTCTAGCATCCTCTGGAGAGGTGGCTTCAAGTGGTCTCCTGTTGTATAATCAACCCCTCCCCTCCCCCTCCCGCCACATCCAGAAGTTTGAATGTGGGCATGAAAGGGATGAGAAATAAGAAGGAGTAAAAAAGATAATAGCAGTGACTGAAGACCTAGACTTACATTCCATGTTGAAAAAATGATCCCAACATAAAATCTAGTAGTTACGTAGAGACTTTCTCAGAAGATCCCATCCCACACTGCAAACTCAGCCCCAAGCATCTGCCAAGTCCTGCCTGCTCTTGGGAGCTGTGCATGCTGGCTTCCAAGAGACAGGACTCCTGCAGCCACAGGGGGGAAAATACTCCATTTGCATTTCTTTTAAAAGGAATGCCAGGGGTGCCTCTTGCTTCCTGGATAAATGATGTTACTGAGTTTTTGACCTTTTCTGCATCTCCAACTTGTTTTTGTTTCTGCCTGTTCATTCTCAGCCAGGTAAGGAACAAGGCTACTAGATGCTTGAGACCACCTTAGGGACCTTAGGGTCCTGAGGGATGTGAAGTCAGGTCTGGGTCAAGTGACCATCCCAGAGCAAGGGGTGGATGAGTTGGTTTCACTCAAACTTCAACCAATGGGCTTTTCATGGGAAGGGCAGCTTCTATTACCAGGAGCATACAGGAATGTGATTCTGGGCACCCCAAACCAGAAAGTGTCCAGTACACAGTCCTTATCTATGCACACCAAGAAAACCGTTGCTCCAAATTCAATGCTGCGTTGCCATTGTCTTATTGGGTGGGTTGGTTTCATAAGAAAACTGGTGCCGCATTCTCTGTCTGCTCCCTTGGGTCCAGTTTGAATCTGTACCTTGATCTCTGCCTCTGCTTTCACACAGGGCTTCCATCACTGGACACAATGCTGACCTTATTAATATTTCTCAATACTGTGGATTCTTTAAGTGGTGGCCTTATCATGGGAACTTCTGGAATCAAATATCTGTCTTCTCTGTCCTTGTTCCAGTGGAGCACCATTCCTTATGTCTGGCCAGATCAACTGGATCCCCCTTGTCCCCTGTGGCCTTCTCACAGCTGGGCCTGACCAGGTGTTGACAGGAGATGACACCTTAGACTGCCAAGAACCTGCCAACTAGTGAATGGACTGATCCCTAGCCAACACACTTATTTGCTAGCCTGTAAATAAGGGCCTGGAGAAATGTAAGAGCATGAGCTTCTAGATGACAACATCGCACACATGCGGTGGTGCACTTTTCCCTTTCATGTGCATGGAAAGTATTAGAAGAGAAAATATTCCCTTCAGGGCATATTTTACTCTGGCAGTCACGTTTTCCTGGAAATTGATTTAACACTTCAGAAAGGATCTGATGTAAAACATTTAATAGCCAGGGAGAAGAACTGTATTTCCCATCTTTCAACACCACCATGGCTGTAAAATGCCTTTCCCCACAGACTAGCTTACTTTGTTCCATACATTATGATCTCACCATACATCATTCATTCACTCCCTCCTTTGTTCATTCTCAAACATTTGAGTGCCAGGCTCTTGGAAAGGGTTGCAAAACTGCATAAGACTATACCCTTGTCCTCAAGGGGCTCTGCTCTAAGTCTAATCAAAGTTCCGACAAATAAACACAGAATTCAAACATGATGGGACAGATGCTCTTGGGTGCATCAAAGGCATCAAATGGGGGCTCAGAGGAGATAACATTGTGGGGAGGATGGGTGGGGGCAGGCAAGGCTTCAGTGGGGAGGCAGCTTTTGAACGGAATCTTGTAGGATGTTCTAGCAGGAATTCATTAGGTGGAAACATGGAGTAGGTGAATTCCAGGAAGGATCATGGTGGATGACGTAGGGCCTGAACCAGCATGGTGGGTTTGAGAATGAGTACTAGGTACAGCAGAGCATAGGATGAGTGGAGGGCAGGGAAGAAAGAGAGGCAGCAGGATATAAGTGTGGTAGCAGAGGCCAGATCATGAAAAGTCTTGTAAATTCTTGTAAGGATTTTATATTTTATCTAGAGGTAGGAGGAAATATTAGAGGGTTTCAAGTGATTTGATTTGCATTTTAGGAAGATCACTCACCCAGGCATTAGTGGTAGCATTGCTAGAAACAGGAGACTGAGGCAGGAAGACCAGCTCCAGGGCTACTGCAGTAGTTCAGGCCTGGAATGGCAAGGGCTTAAACGAGGGCAGTAAAGGTGGGCTCGGAGGTAAGGGGGCAGATTTAAAATACGTTCAAAGGCATCAAACGTGGCCATTATTTAGCATAAATACTTGGCTTTAGTGTTGGGTAATGAAGTATGTGATAAAGCCTCTAAACTAGTCTGGGGAATATAGACTTATTAATAGTTTCACAGACTTAGGTAGCAATTCAGTTTTAGATCTATCCAGTTGGAATTAAATGGGAACATCCCGGTAGGTGGCTAATACATGAATCTGGAGAGAGGTTCTATTTGAGAGTTGTTCGTAATGGAGAGCGTGGCTAAGTGAAGTCACGTAGCGAGTCTCATAGAATGACGAAGGAAGGGGACCAAGAATAAAGCCCCAGAGAACACTACCTTTCAGTGAGAAGCAGGAGAAACAGTCAGTGGACAGAGAGGCTCTGGGCAAATGGGGAGGGTGGGGATGTCCTGGAGATTCGGGGTAGAGTGTACTTTAATAGGAAAGGAATGGTGAACTGTGCCATGGAGAAGAAAGGTGAGATGAAGACTGATAGAGTGTCACTGGACTTACTAGTATTTGTCAATGAAAATTTCTCTGGTGACTTTGCCTGGATAAGAGAATATTAGAAGGGTTGGGGAGCAGAGAACTGAAAAGTGAATGGCCAGTGGGGAAGGAGGGACATTGAATGTAGAGTATGTGTATTGCAGATTTAATTCTCACTTCTCTCTCCAAGGCTGTAAGTTCAGAGGAAGCAGGGACAATGCTGATTCTGGTCAACATTACAACCCTAGTACTGAGCACAGTGCCCAATCCACAGTAGTCATTTAATAAATATTTGGTAAATGAGAAGAGAGAGACAGAGTGGTAGATAAAGATATAAAGTACAAAGGACGCTTTTAATTTTCTTCCACTAAATTTGAGGGGAAAACATAAATGCGGGTTGAAAATCCTTATGAGAGACAGATTTCTGCTGTGAATATTGCAACATCAATTTGGCATTTCCTCTAGCTCTTTCTAGAAATCATCCAAGAACAGAAATGAGCAAAAGAAACACAAACTCCCTGGTCCAGTGTTGCTATAACCAAGGAACTGTAAATTCCCAAAGCAATGGTAATAGAGAAGGGGAAAATTAATTTATGAGAACATGGAGAGAGGATGTAGAGATTGCAAATCTCAAAAACCCAGCGAAGGGAAAGCAGGGACACCCTGAGGAGCAACAGGATGCAGGGGCCAGTGCTGGCTCTGGGCTCTTATTTCCTTTTAAGAACCAGAGGGAACAGAGCCAAAATGAGAAGTCATGCAGAAAGGCTCTATAGAGGAAATGGATGGTCTCCATGGCATCGGGGGGAGAAGAGAAAGTTGCTATTGTGAGAAAAAACCTGGGTTGCCAATCATCACCACTCACAAAACCCTGGGAAATGAGAACATTCCAGCCACACTAGAAAGTGGCATTGGTCCCTTCCTAACATATACCTGCAAATATTTGGTCGGAAAAAACTCGTCTCTTTTAATAATGAGGGGTCGCCTGGCTGGCGTAGGGTAGTGGTTGAGCATCAACCTAGGAACCAGGAGGTCACCATTCGATTCCCAGTCAGGGCACATGCCCAGGTTGCGGGTTGGATCCCCATTGTGGGGTGTGCAGGAGGCAGCTGGTTAATGATTCTCTCTCATCACCGATGTTTCTACCTCTCTATCCTTCTCCCTTCATCTGTGAAGTCAATAAAAAAAATATATATTTTTAAAAATAATGAATCAAAAAGTGAGAATCCATATAAATATGGACCATAGGGAAAAAGAAGAAGAAACAGGGAGAGGCAGTGACATGTGGCAGAAGATCTACTGTAAACTGCGAGAGCTAAAAAAAAAATGTAAGAAAAAGAGAAAAATCATAAAAATTAAGGCAAAATTGGAAGGAAGACAGTGATGCAAGATATTGCTAAAACATAGAAAAGGGATGTAAAAGAGGGTAAAGTGGCTCAAATATATGGTGATGGGAGGAGATCTGACTGGGTGGTGAACACACAATGCTATATACAGATGATGTTTTATAGATTTGTGCACTTGAAATCTATATAATTTTATTAACCAGTGTCATTCCAATAAACTTAATAAAATTAAAAATAAACTATAGTAAAGGACATAGATTCAACTAAGAAAAGAAGACAGATAAAAAGAAATAAAGAAAATGTTTAAAAGAATGAGAGAAAATGAAAGATAGAAAAACAGGCAAAAAAGATCTAATATACACAAAGATATTTAAGAGATGATCAGCGCCCCCCTTCTAGTTAGAGAAATGCAAACCAAACATACCCTGAGATCAGAATTGT
>PVJC01042824.1:0-14768 GCA_004026665.1 Murina feae
CTCCTGTCAAGCCCTGCGGGTGGAAGGCACAGCCTGAGGTCCCCTGTCAAGCCCATGCAGGAGGTGGGTGGGCACACAGCCTCAGGTCCCTGCTGATTGCTCCTTAAGGCTCATTATGGGAACTTAGCCTCAGCTGTGGGTGCAAATTGACCGGAGTGATGGTCAATTTGCATATTCCCTCTTTATTATATAGGATTATTATATAGGATGTGTAGAAGACAGGACTTTCAATGGACCTTAAGTACTGGTGTAATGAGTAGGAAAGAGGAAACCAGAAGAGCCATTTATTTTACCTAAGAAATACCTGGGAAAAAAAATACCAGGAATAGAACATGATTTGAGTAGTCTTTACGACTGTTGGTACATTCTTCTTTCCAATGCTACTTACAGTGGTGGGTGAGACCTTACAGTTTTTTCACACAAACTGAGAAGAGGTTTCAATTGAGTGGGGTGCATCACTGTGTTGAAATGATTGTGTACCTCCTCCCATCTCGAGCCCCTGCCTTTATATGTTGTCCTTCTTCTGAGAATAAATGCATCACAGATGTGCTTGGGCTAATATTCTTTTCCTTTTGGTCATATTATTCCTCACTGGTAACTTGACTCTTCATTCCTCTTTTTTGCCCTTTGCGCCCACCCCTATTTTTTAATATGTGATGATCATTAGCTGTAGATTGTATGAGATTGTATGTTGTTTATAGAATTTTATACTATCCACAATGATGGCTGCAACACCTTCAAGGCTCTTTGTAAATAGATATTGTGGGGACTCCATTGGTTGAAAAGAAAGATAAAATTCTCCTTGACAGACTTGCTGACTAAAGGGATTTAAAACATTTGTTAAAATGTTTCTTGGCCAGTAGATGGCACTCTCCTCCCTTTGTGTAAATATGTTATGAATGAATAAGCTCTTTCTTTGCCCTCTCTTACCCAAGAGCTGTTGTAGTGAAAACCAATCCATCTCCAAGTCCTTTCCAAATCTTTTTTTTTACTGTTTTTTTTTTTTTGTGTTTTTTTTTTTTAATTGAATTCAGAGAGTAAGGGAGAGGGAGAAGGAGAGAGAGAGATAGGAACATCAATGATAACAGAATCATTGATTGGTTGCCTCTTGCACGCCCTCTACTGGGGATTGAGTCCACAACCCTGGCATGTGCCCTTGACTGGAATTGAACCTGGGACCTTTCAGTTTGCAGGCCCATGCTCTATCCACTGAACCAAACCAAATCTTTTAAATTCATCCTCTTTTCTTCATTTGTTATTTCAGGTCCTTCCCATATCTCTTCTATGGTAATTAGAATCTATATATATAAAAAGCCGGCGATCATAATGCTGGAACTACTAGAACAACCAGTCACTATGACGCCCACTGGCCAGTGAACCAGCTGGATCAGGGGTGGGGCCCGCCAGCCAACCTCCTATAACTCCTCCCCTGGCCACCCAGTCCATGATTGGATCCCACCGCCAATTGAAGGTGGGGCCACCCAGCCAAACCCCCCCCCCCCTCACCTCTCCCCACCCTTCCCCCTGGTTAGTCCCCCCCCCCATTGGCCCACCCCACCATGATGGGCCCACAGCCCCTCCTCCTGGCCACCCCGCCCCCAGTGAGCCCCCACCACCCTGATCAGATCATAGCTCCTCCCCTCAGCTGGCCCTACCCCCTATGGGCCCCCACCGCCCTGATTGGCCCTGCCCCTGCTTGCCCCCCTACCCCAATAAGAGGTGGGGCCAGCCAACCAACCTCCTGCAGCCCCTCCCCCTGACTGGCCCCACCCTAGATAGGCCCCCTCCCTCCCATCACGGGCAGGGCGGGCCAACCAACCACCCATGGCCCCTCCTCCAGGCTGCTGGCCGGGCATTGGCACCCCCCACCCCATTCGGGGGTGGGGCCACCCGGCCCACCACCACAGCCCCTCCCCATGGCCGGCCCTGTCTCCAATCAGTCCCCCAACCCCAATGGGGCAGGGGCCTGCTGAACCAATCGCCCACAGCCCCTCCCCCTAGTGGCCTGTCCCTGATCAGGCCCCATAGGGTGGGGCCAACCTCCCGCCATCTCCTCTTCCCGACAGACCCAGCCCCAATCTGTCCCGATTGGGGTCAGGCTGGCCGGACCCCACCCATGTACAAATTTGTGCACTGAGCCTCTAGTAATAACCTGCCTCTAGTATCCTTTCGTCCTAGCCCATCCAATATGTTATCATCAGATTCACTTTCCAAATCACAGATTGTCAATGCCCCGCTGAAAAGTGGTGTGAGTGCAGGGCAATGGGGAGGTGGTGCAGGGCAGCGGGGAGCGGGAGTCTCTATGAAGCCAATGGCAGGAACAGAAAATTCAAAGCGAAGTGGAGGCTTCTCTAGGTAACAGATTTGTCTCAGGGCAAGTGTGACTGGCTATTGTGGGAAAGGTAGATTCAGATTCTCCTGCCAAGGAATTTGAACTTGCTCAATAGGTCAAAGATAATCACTGGATTCAAAGCTGTGTTTGAACAAGATTAATGGGACCAGGCATGCGGATGGACTGGATGAAAAGGAAGAGTTCAGTGGAGAAAGCTTATAAGAAGGGCAAGGGGAGAGGCATAGTCATCTGATGTGCAGTTTGGAATATTCAGAGAAGTAGTTCCTCAACCACGGTATTCATCTGTAAAATGCTTAGTTACAGAATCAATGTCAGGAAACATCTAGGAAGTCAGGAATACACCCACATATTCTGATGTCCTGTGTACACGTGTCTGTGTGGCTAGCCTTGTTTTCTCTCTGCCTCTGGGTAGATTAGTAGGTGCCAGAAGCAAAACCACTACACTTGTTTTCAAGTTAGAAGTAGAAAAAAGAAAAACAGCTTGAGCTTCTTTCTGTATCACAGGCTTTCAATGTGTTATTATTCAACACTACAGTGTCAGATTTAGATTTTCCACCTCGAGGAATTGGGTTTAGCTTTAATTAGTTGCTGTGAATATTTCTGAGCCAACTCTTGGGAAACATTTATCTAGAAAAATGGATTCACTAAAATATAAGCTGGATTTAGGGTGTCATTTTTCTATCCAGCTTTGTATCATGTTCACACAGTTATAAATTCTCTCCAGCCATCTGGATGATTTTTGCCACCGCCCACCATTGTTATACCAGATAATTATTCATTATAATTAAAAATACTATAATATTGAGGCCATCTGTATTGCCACCCAAGCTCTATGAGTAGCTGCAGGACTTTAGATCATGAATACTTTTCTGAGAAAAGATGTTGCAGGTTATTCTGCTTAGAAGCAACTAATGCATTTTCCATCCTGCAATTCTTCAGAAAAACAAGCTTAAAAATACCAGACAAATGAAAAACAGACTTCAGCAGTTACATGCAGCTTCCTGAGTGACTGAAGAATGTGCCTCTTGTGGTTAAAATGAGGGTTCTGTTTAATATGGACGAAAACACTCCAGGCATTTTCACTGACATTTCACTGTGACTTTTTGAACTTAGGAGTACTGACCCGAAAACCTATTCTTGCTGCTCTGGAAGCCTGCAGGCTGACTCCAGAGCAGGGCAGGAGAGGTAAAAGGCTGTGTCCCCATCACCTTTTCTCTGCTTGTGTCTTTGTGTTTGTACTTCACTTTCATTTATACTTTTGGACTCCCCAGTTTCCCAGGATTCCTTTTCTGAAACCAATTAGGAAACCCGACAAGGGTTTGTTCTCATGCTCTCAAATCCCATGGCCTTCGCCGGCGCTGGACTTGCGTACTGAACCAAAGTGAAAATATTTGTGGTGGGTATTTGTAAAGACCTTTGACAAAGGTCAATGAGCATTTCTGTTCTTTGGAACCATTAGTTTCCCAGAGTGGCTAGACGAGCACTGTGGCACTCGGGGTGCAATGGAGAACAGATTCAACGGGTAAAGGAGTCCAGGGAAGCCACCTTCTGTGATCCTCCCCAGCGCCGGCTGGGCTGGGCTCCGGGGCAGCCCGGTTGTCTGGCAGCGGCCAGGGAGAGACATGCTGTTTTGTTTAAATCCTCCACATTCTTTGCCATATCCCCATTGGCCGGATGGGGCTCCCCGCCGCGGCCGCTGCTGATGTCAGCCCTGCTGGCGCTGGCTCCTCCCGCACCCACCTCCCTGGCCCGAGGCTCGCTGCAGCTCCGCGCGGACTCTCGGGCTGTGGCGGGGTGGCTGCAAACTCGCGGGCAAGCACCGCGCTCGGGGAGCCGGGGACTCGGGGGAGGGGACGCGTGCGGAAGGCGCCAGCTTGCTCTCGCCGGCCCGGCCGCTCGCATCGCGAGCCGAGGCTGGAGGAACCCGGGGCCTTAGCCCGGCTGAGCCCAGCGGCCGCGGCTTCTCTTTTCTACCCCAGCGAGCTCCAGAGCGCCTCGGGGACCGCCCGGGGAGAGCAGCCCATCGAGCCTTTGTCTGGAAAGTCAGCATCTCCAGATGAATTCCTGCAATGAGTTTCTGGTGAATTAGCATTGGGCAGCACGGCCGGAGAAGGGTTGGTCGCCAGGTTCACGTCTGGTTTCAGAGGCGTATCCAGCGGGTGACTTTTGTGCATTCGTTTTAATTTTTGGAAAATCTCCCCCTCCGCCCCTCGCCGCCACCGGGCATGTCCTGATCTGACGGCCGCTCCTACCGCCTTGAGCTGCGGATCCTAGTGGTTTCCAGAGGGGCTCCCTCCCTCCCTGACTTTGCAATACCGCGTTCCGGGAGAACCAACCTCGGTGAGAAAGGGGGTTGGGGAGCCGCGAACACCCGGACCCAAACCTTGACATGCTCTCGGGTGGAGAGGAGGAAGCCAGGAGCTGAGTGCACCGCCCGGGCAGTTTCTCCCGCCGGCTCTGAGCGCGGGGCTCCGGGCTCCCTGCCCTGCGCCTGGGAGGCAGCCTTGTTGTTTTGGGGGCCGCCTCCCGCTTCCTGCTCTGGTGGTCCACGGCCGGCAGGACCATGCTGCTCAAGGAGTACCGGATCTGCATGCCGCTCACCGTGGACGAGGTAAGCGCTGTGCCCGGCCTTGCCGCGCCCGGCTCCCCTCCAACCCCCCCTCGCTGTGGGACGCCGTGTACCCGCGGCCGCCTCCCGGCCGTCGAGTCCACTACGGGCGGCAAAGAAACCTGGTGGAACATTACCTCCCAAACCAGAAGGCTGGAGGGGAGGGAGGAAGAGGAACTGCAGTTTCCACCCGAGCGGTGGAGGGCGGCCTTGGGTGGGGCGGTGGACTCCAGGTGGGCCCTTCTAGGGGCACCTAGGTCCACATTACTGGGGATCAGAATGCGCCAAAGGAAGTCGGTGCGCCCCCTTTCTCCAATAAGAAAATGAATAAAGCAAACCCAACAGCCCCACGCGCGCGCTGGTAAACTGGGTGTGTGTGTGTGTGTGTGTGGGGGGGGTCATCCCATTCTGACATGGGCTCAGACTCCCCTCCTGCCCTTTGCTGGAAGGTCCAGGTTCGGGAAGAAGCCCTTCGCCCTCTGGATGTGGAGGCCCCAAGCCCTGCTGGGGGTCACCTCGGAGCCCTTTGAGGGTGGGGGTCCGTCCGGGTCCAGACATCTTGCGGTGGCCGCCAGCCCGGGCGCTGCCCCCGCCACGCCCTCGCAGCCAGGCTCCCTGACCTGGCTTCGACCTTTCGCAAACGGCCTAGCTCGGAAACTTTCTGCGTCTCTTGTTTCTTCAGCCGCAGGGAGCGTGGTCTGCGAGCGAGCCTCGCTGGCGTGTGCTGCGGCACAGCCACAGGAGGGCGCTCCAGCACGTGGGTGCGCGTCGGCTGGGGTTGGGTCCTGGCAGTGTGGGCGAGCGGCGGGGGTCGTCCTCCTCGCTGCTCAGCTTCGCATTCAGGAAATGATGACTCAGAATTATTCAGGCCCCAGCTTCCCTTTATTCCCCCTTTGCTCTCGGTGATCTCACAGTTGCTTAGCGCCTGTCCTGGGGACAGCGAGGGAGCACGAAGCCTGTTAAGGCCATTTGAAACTCACTGGTGTGGTTTGGTATGGCAACACAAACAAAATCAACGACCCCAACCGTATTTATATTTAAATATAGTGCCCTTAATCTATATCTATTAAGTGTTATTGAGCCACTGTTTTGTGGAAGGACTAGTTACATTGGGATAGAAAAAGATAACCCCAAACGTGGCTGTGCTCCCAAGGGTCTGCCTTCATTTGTCGTCTGGAGCAAGGGAAGACCCACTTACTATACAAGGCAAGATCAAAGTAGCTCTGAGTTTCAAAACGCATCCTGGGGACGCTGGCTGCCAGAGAGAGAGATCAGCCTGCACCCGAATGATCAGTGAACGTTGCAGTTTGTTGGTATTTGAGGAGATAGCATTTGAACAAGATCTTGAAGGATGAAGACCATGTGGGGTAGTTTTGGGGCATGCATCCTGACTGTGTAAATAAAGTGGTGAAGCAACACATAGTTCTTTGGTGAGTGAGTGAGGGAGGCAAACGAATGAAATAAAGTATTTCTAGAAAAGGTGAGATCTCAGTCCGTGGGTAGCGGGAGCTGGAGGTTCAGCTTAGGGGAGGGGGAGTGTTTACTTCTGCAAGATCTCCTACTGACTTTATTTAATGATCAGGATTTGGACTCTAGGGGCCATGTTAGTACTGCATGAAATGTGATAGTCAAGAAAATAAATAGTTCTGGAATGTTCTCTATTACCTGCAAATTCTCTTTATTCTGGTTGGTTCCTTCTCAGGCTTTCTTGAACAAGCAGGCACAGCTCCTTTCCCCACTGTTTTTTTGTGGTTTTTTTTTTGGACTTAAATACCCACCACCTCCCTATAAAGTAATCACATTTGAGTGTATAGATGGAGACCCTTCCTTCCTTAATTGGCAAATGAAATCAGATTCTACTTGTAACACCATGTATAATTATAAATTAATATATAATTCATTTGGACTAAAGCATGATTCAGTTTCTGTAAGGTCATATTCTGAAGTAGGTTTCTACTTTGTCAGAGAAGCAGGGGTCATTTTGGATTGATAGAGGTTTCAAACTGTAAGGATTCAGGCCCACCAAATCAGATGATAGATGGGGAGGCTAGGCCCATCTTGCCAGAGATTAGACCCCTAGAGTCTGACTGGTAGTAAACCCCACAGTTACCATGATTCCTCTTTGCACTATGCCCTACTAACCTGAACACTGACTATTGGGAAGCAACTTAATGTCTTCAAAGAAGACAGTTATCATCAGTTTAGGTAGACCTTTGGAACCTCCTTAACTTTTATTTCAACTCTTGACTTGCTTTAGGTCAGATTCATGAACGTGTAGAACTTCTGGGACTTATTTCTGTTTAACCATCACCGTTCATTAGTAGCAGTGTCCATATCTTTTAAAATGAGGCAAATGCTTTGTCTTGAAGAGTCATTTTCTACAACCAACACTGTGTCTGTCCTCCCCTCCCTTTCCCGCAGTATCCATTTAACTCCTTACTGAGGGGAGAGTAAGGTGGACTGGTGTGTTATCTACATTTTGCAGATGAGTAAACTGAGATTCAGAACGACTTAGTAATGTACATCAGGCCACACAACTAGTTAATAGCCAAGCCGGTACCAGAACCACGGTAAAAAAAAATAATTGTTTTTCCTTATTCTGCTCTTTGCCTGTCACTCATATTTACTCAGCAAAAGCAAAACACTTTTCTTGAAAACAGATAAAGTCAGCACTACCAACTAAATGAAAAATCAAAATCTCTTGAATTGTTCAAGAGAGTACTGTTTCTACTATTTCTCTAGCCTTATAAAATGTCCCATAGTTCCAGGAAAGAACAGCTCTGGGAGATAAAGAGAAGAAAGCCGAATTACAGTCTAGACAGAGTGTTGGTGTTTTGTCCTGATTTAGACATTAATTTCAGAATAATGAATTATAAGAAGTAACATCCCATGGATTAATTTTAATTAAAAAATTCATTGGAATAGACTCCTCATTTATGTTCAACGTCATTGTCTCTGAACTAAATATAAGCCCTTTGGAAAGTTCTGCTCAGCAAAGGGCCCTGGGGGCCGATAGTTGGTCATAAAGGTAGTTGTCATTGTCTTCATTTGAAACAGTTGGCGATGTAGATTCTGGAATTTTAGATTTGGAAGGGCTATTATAGGTGACCTATAGTTGAACCATTTTGCTTTGTAGAGAATAGAGTTGTAGAAGGTACAGTTAGTTGCCCATTTCATAGCTAAGGGCAGGGTCCAGGCTTTCTGATTGCTGGTGCAAAGCTGTTTTACTATAGGATTGGGGTTCTCCTGTTTCTCTCCTCTAGGTTTCCTTGTTGGAAGGAAATACTATCTCTAAGCATGATATGTAAAACAGGTATAGTGTTTAGTTGGAGGTGGATTAGAGACTTTGACCATGTATACTTAGGGGATAGTTAAGGGTGGTTAGCTGCCCAGAGGGTGGCCAGGGGGATTCCATTTGAAGCTACTTTTGTATAACAAGCCCACTGGTTTTTCTTAGATTTTTGCTTATTTTGGGTGGCTTTTGGATATGTGGCTCCATGGAGATTATGGTGGAGTTCAAGACCCCACCCTCCCCATGAAAACCCTTGGGTGCTGCCACTGGTCCCAGCATCCTAATTCCAAATGTCATCTTCATGACATTTGGGTCAGTCTGAAGAGCGCTCCTCCCTGACAGGTCTTAGCAGCAAGATAAGCATTTTCCTAGTGCTAAGCACATCCTAATAACATCTAAGGCAGGGATCCTTTCATTTCCATCGCTTGCTCTGGTGTTTTAACAGTACCTGTTCTGATTGCATTAACATTAATATGTGTACTTTTAGGGATTTATTTGTCATCTTTAGGGATTTGATGCACAATGAAAGGTATAAACATTCTTCTTCCTTCCAAAAGAGGAAGAAAGAAAAGAACAGAAAAACAACTTTTAAAAAGACAGAATATTATCTTGTTCTTCACCCTGGCAGGGAGCCAGTGCACTTTATCCAGGCTCCCCAGGTCCCCAGAGACTTTTCTGAGAACAGATTTTGGATCAGGGTGATGCCATCTCTGGAATGACCTAAATGGAGGTGCCAAAATGCCTGGTTTAATAACATAAAAATAAAATATTTTGTGGACTGCATCAGCAAACATTTTGGGGCAGGAATTTTTTTAAGGAAAGAGATTTTAAGTTTGCCATCAGAATTGACAGTTTGTTTTTGGTACAAACTGATACCCCTGAATATAAAGGCTCCTTGGGTTATAGATAAGGTGACCAGATTTAAAGCGGTACACCATTGACCGGGGGAATGAGGGGTGTTCTCTTTTTTTTTTTTATTATTACTTAAAGAGTAATCGGGACTTTTTTAAAATGCGACGGGACGCGGGACAAACTGTGAAAAATCGGGACTGTCCCTCCAAAATCGGGACATCTGGTCACCTTAGTTATAGACCTTCTCCAGGATTCCTCATAACTGTAATTTTGAAAAAAATTTTTAAGAATGAGCATTAATTTTTTTAAGAAGAAAAGCAGAAACAAAAAAACACAACAAAAAAGAAAAAAAAACAAACTAAAAAATAAATGACAACAACAAAAAAAGAATGAGCACTATTGTGATATCCACCTCTCCCTCCGCCTTAGATTATTGGGAGGAACCAATGCCAGGATCATGAGTTTGATTTCTGGGCCATTCTGGTAGCTTCTCTTGTTCCACAGCCAGGGAACAATGTCCCTCATGCTGCCCAGCTATCTTGCAAAGCTCCCTTTGTAGTCGTGAGGGGTACCTGGGGGGAGGAATGGGTTAATGAATGAGTGCAAACCTTTCACCACTAATGGATCAGACAACAAGGAGCAGATGCCATCCTCCTGGCCGGAAAGCGAAATGGACTTTGTGTGTGAAGGGCCCTGAATTTTCCCTGTGATTTGAGTGTCAATGCCCTTCTCTTAAAACAGATTCTGGGCCTTGGAAAAAATGCACACTGCTATTAACAAAACCCCAGTTAAAAGAGGTTGGTAATTAATTTTTACTTTTCATTTAAAAAGGCATCGAGTGAGTCCCTATAGCTCTTAGAAATCAACTTAGAAACCCTGTTTGGTTAATTGAATATTATTGATATTCAGAGAAAAGTGAGGCATCTTAATTTCAGAAAGGCTCTCATTTCAGCTGAATGGAGAATACTATTTTTTGTTGTCAGCAGTTTTCAAAAACGATGTTTTCAGCTTCCAACTTCTGTAAGGTGTCATTTAGGAAAGTGTGTGTGTGTACGGGGTTCACAAAGTTGTTTTAAATTTAAAAGTGTGTGCGCAGTGACAGGCAGTAAATGTGTTTTTCAGGGGCAGTGATTACTGGAAAAGTCCGTTGAGGTTCATTGCTTTAGCCACCTGAGTGAGGGCGCCTGCTTTCTGTTGCCTGGAGGTCTGTATGGTCAAATAACTCTGAAAACCTTTTTGAAAACCAGCAAACACTGCTGCCTCTGTTCCGAGAGAAAGACAGATATAGAAATCAGCTGATCTGTAGTAAAAAGTCAGGAAGGTTTTACATATCTTGAGCAAATTCAGCCCGCTGGGAGAGAAAAGGAATTTCAGATTGCAGTCTGCTAGCTGCCCGGCCTCCCTGGCCCATGCTTGAAGTCAGGAATTTTGTGGTATTCCCCAGTGGAGATTTTTTTGTAGGCCACATGGTAGATAAATTCCAAGAAGTGTATTGTAAGTATTAAAACAGGAAAACAACTCGTATCTGGAAAATGTAAAGTTGTTTGAAAAAATTATCTTGGAAGCTTGATTTTTCAGACCACACATCCTCCAACTTACAGAAACTTATAAACAATTCATATAAACAAACAGCCTCAGGGGTGTACACCTGCGGGGCGCCATTTCTATGGCACCCAGTGCAAATAGGACAGTATGATGGCCCTGCAGCTGACCCTTCTCAGGCTCCCAGCCCCTGCTGCTATTATGTGTGAAAACTTGAAAGTTTAGCCCTGGCTCCTGTGGACTAGTTGGTTGAGTGTTGTCCCATGCACTACAAGGTCGCCAGGTTGAATCCTAGTCAGGACACGCCTGGGTTGCAGCTTAATCCCTGGTAGGGGGTGTGGCATTTGGTCCATGTTGTGCTCTCCCATTGATGTTTCTCTCTCTAAAAATCAATAAAATAATCTTAAAAACCAACAACAATTTGAAAGTTTACAGAAAACTCGTGAGTACATAAGTGGAAATGTTGCCTCCTTAGGGATGTCTTTCCTGACCGCTCCATCTAAAATAATTTCCCCCCATTATTCTTTATCTCTGCACTTCTTTCTATTATAAGCAGAACTTGTTTTATTTATTTGTTTACTTGTTTGTCATCCTAGACTTACAGTGCACAGGCCATTAGAGAAGTTTCATTGCCATTATAAAGTAGATTATGGTGATGGTTGCGCAACACTCTGTAAATATATTAAAAACCGTTGAGTTGGTATATAAAATACATCTCAATAAAGCTGCTTTTTTTTTTTTACATTTTATTTTAGAGAGGAAGGGAGAGGGAGAGAGAGATAGAAACATCAGTGATGACAGAGAATCATTAACCAGCTACCTCCTACATGCCTCACATTGGGGATTGAGCCTGCAACCCTGGTATATGCCTGACCAGGAATTGAACCATGACTTTCTGGTTCATAGGTCGATGCTCAACCACTGAGCCACACCGGCTGGGCTAACACTGGTGTGTGTGTGTGTGTGTGTGTTTAAGAGGTGTCTATGGATTTTTTTCCAGTAGAATAGACGATCCATGTTCAGCGAGAGAGCCGCTGGCAGAAGTGTGGAATTTGAATTACGAGTACAAGGGAAAGTCACGGTCCCTGTCCTCAAAGAGAAGGCTGTGGTTGTCCTGAGTCTAGCTTTCCGGAGGAGGTTGTTCTCTTATGCAGCTGTGAGGGGGAAATATCTGCCAGATTGGATCAGAATGGCCACAGTTTAGGTCAGAACTTCACACTTAAGGGGAAAAAAGTAATCACAGTTTGAATAGTTGCCGTAAGGCCAACTGCAGGGCTCACTGATACATGTTACAACCCTCTGAGCCCCCAGCCCCAGCCCTACATCAAGGGGACAGAGGCTGGTGGCCATCATGAAGGTCCCCTCCAAGCGCATTTCTCTGCTTTCTATACTCATCGAATGGGAAATAATGTGTTAGCAGAATAAATCCTAGAATACACATTTCTGAGGAGGAGATGGTTCTGTGGGGGAGTTGAATCCTCTGCCTTAAGACCTCCCGTCATGGAAGCTAACTAGCTATTTAAACTATATCTCAATAGACTCAGTCTAGGATGGCATAATCCTTCCCTGTTAGGCTGGGCATTATCTCCCAGGATGGCAGATCACTAGAAGGGAACCCTACTGCACTGGACCCACTGTGGTGGTTGCAGAAGGAGTGACAGAGGAAGGAGTCTGGGGTTACCCACCACTTCCTGGCTGACTGCCTGTGCAACATTGTACATTGCTGTTTGTTGATTTAGAAACAGAAAGCCAGAGCTCACTAAGATTTTGACATCAAGTATTAAAGTGACTCATTCCTTCATTTCCCAGCAATCTGACAAAGGGGGCCTGCTCTTACAACGCCTTTGTAGACTTTAGTGGAAGTCGACTCATATATCTGAACAAGTAGCTAACGTAAGTTCTTGAGCAAATTTATTCAATGACTCTTCCCTTCTTTTCTTTTTCTTTTTTGCTCCTTTCGGTGAAGCATGACCTTCTAGAATTCCTGTTGCTCCCAAGCAAAGAGAAAAACCTCATCATCCTTTAATTCCTCTAGAATTATGTCTGCTGATCTTTAGGGTGTTGTTTCTTTCCCAGAATGAATCACCTAGAGAAGATTAGCCAAACACATGTAATGTGACGACAACCTATAGTCATGTTGTTTAAGCATCTAATTTGAACAGCTAATCTCCAAAGACTGCTTCCCTGTCTCATGTCATCTACACACACACCACACACATACACACACACTCTCAGGTCTGATTATATTTGCTATATTAAGGTGTTTTCTGAGCAATAGTTTCTTGGGTTATTTTTTACACCAAAAAATTACCAATCAATATATTGAGAAGGAAAATGAGACTTTACCACTAACTTGGATGCTAATACAGTAGTCCTGGCTTATCCTCAGGATGTGTTCCAAGACCCATAGTTGATGCCCGAAACCACAGATGGTACCAAAAACTCCATATATACTATGTTTTTGCCTACATATACCTATGATAAAGTTTAACATAAATTAGGCACAGTAGGAGATTAACATCAGTAACTAATAATAAAATAGAACAGTTATAACAATATATGTAATAGAAGTTATATAAATGGCTTTGGGACCATTATTAAGTAGAATAAGGCTTACTTAAACACAAGGACTCCGAGGCTGCGACAGTCGATAAATGAATTGGCTACTCAGTGCCTAGTAGGTGTGTTGCGTATACAGTGTGGATGCACTGGACAAAGGGATGATTCACTTCCCTGGTGGGATAGAGGGGGACCCTGCCAGATCTCATCACATTACTCAGGATGGCACACAACTAAAAACATGAATTGCTCATTACTGAAATTTTCCACTTAGTATTTTTAGACCTGGCTGACCACAGGAAACTGCAGAAAGTCAAGCTATGGGTAGGGGGTGGGGAGCTGCTGTATAATGAAGTTGTTGAAACCATCAAGTGCACTGGATCTTATTTGCTGATTGTATTTCCCCAACGCCGTGCAACGTTTTTGTCTCTTTTAAACATTGTAGTGGGATTTACTTATTTATTTCTAAAATGGCAAAGTGTCACTTATCTCTTGATTCTGTGGCCAAAAAGTTTCCAACATGTATTGCCAGTTTATAGAGACAGTGATATGACCTGTTGATGAGTATTGTCACACTTCCAGAAAGTATTGTGGAGAACTGAACAGTGCTTCGAAAGCCAAGCGTTTCACTGTCCATTTTGCTCATCTGAGCCATCTCTGTCTTCATATCTCACATAAATTGTGAAAGTTACTTGCCATGACCGTCTTAGGAGCTAGATCTGTGTCACAAGGTCTGGTTGAAGTGTGGCCTTGCAGTAACCTTGCTTTTATGCACATAATAAAATAGCACTGTATGCCTCAGCAATGCATTCCGTGAAACACTGTTTGGAAAGGGTTTTAAATTTTTATTTCTATTTTACATGCTTGGACTGATAGCAGCCACATTTCATGTGCAAAGGAGGGAAGGAGAGAAATTATACTTGTTGAGTGTCTTCTTATTTCACTCAGCCCTCAGAATGGCACTGTGAGTGAGATATTATCATCCCATTTCACAAATGTGGATCAGGGGTGCTTGCATGGCTGATCGGTGGTAGACTTGGATTCCCACCTAGGTGGTCCTACTCCACAGGCATGCTCTTTGCTCTACCCAGTTTTACCTTCCTTTCAAAATTCTAAAACTGGAAGGAGCACTAGCAGTGATTTATTAAAGATTAAATAACCAGTTTAGGATTATCAAAGGAAATAGTTGGGGGAAGGCAGTTCTTGTTTCCAGTGAAGCTGAGAGAGTGGTCCACAAGTTTTATCCATTGAATGATCAATTTTACCCAAGTACTAAACCAACTGACATTCCTCAGCTTAACTTTGATAAGTGAATCATACTCCTTTGAAAATAACTTGTAGTTCATGCTCTAAAAAAAGAACCACCTCTACAATTTTGAAAATTATTCCTTTTAATCGCAGTGAAAACCTTTGGCTTTTATAGACATCAGCAGCAGAGATGTTCGCTGATGAGCACCTGTGAGCTTTCTCAAACTCAGTATCTAAAAATAATGATGGGAACAGACAAAGCGACACCATATTTTTTGGCACAATTAGTCAAAAACTTAAAACTTCCTGTGGAG
>PVJC01042825.1:0-14750 GCA_004026665.1 Murina feae
CCAGAAGGTGTCTATTCCAGATGGAAATAGCTTTACCGAGTAAAGGCAAGCTTTGTGCCTTTATAGAGACCTCCCTATTTAAATTTTATTTTTAAAAAGATGTCCTATTTCAAACAGTTAATTTGAGGAGAAGGAACTGTCTTTCTACCATGATGTGCCAAGTGCAATATCCCCAGTAAATGGAGCTTCTCTAAAGGCATCCATTTTGCCCTATAGAAGTCACTGACGTATGTCTAGACCTACTTATTTGAATATGCGTGGAAAAATAAGAATTTAATCTTATTTAATTGTCAAAAAACAAACAAACTTCATTGCTGTTTGTCGCTGGCAGTGCCTTTCATAGAATAGAGTCAAAGGAAGCACAGAATTGATTTCCGCCCTTTAAGGGGTTTCCAGCATGGCTGAAAGGCTAAAGATCATGTTAAACTGATTCAGTGACACTGACTAATGACAATAGTGACATCAGGACACCAGAGGAAGAAGAAAACCTTTCTCTGCAGTAAGAAAGAAAAACACACTATGTGATACAGTGGTGGACACTTTCCATTCTCCGGGTAGATTCTACATTAGCATACGTTTGAACGCGAGGCCTTCCCAAGAATAAAGTTCCCAGCATGTTTCCCCAAGACATCGTATTTGCATCTTCCAAAAGGATCGTTTAAAACAAAATCATACATTTTCCAGAAACAGGTTTTTAAAAAGGTACGTCAATTTGACAAAGGAGGCAAGACCATACAATGAAGCCAAGACAGTCTCTTCAATAAATGATGCTGGGAAACTTGGTTAGACACATGCAAAAAATTAAACTGGGCCACCAACTTACACCAGACACAAAAATAAACTTGAAATGGGTAAAGGACTTAAACGTAAGAAAGGAAACCATAAAAATACTAGAGGATTCCACAGGTAGCAAAATCTCAGACATATGCCGAAAGAATTTCTTCACTGACACAGTTCCTAGGGCAATGGGAGCTAAAGGGAAAATAAACAAATGGGACTACATCAAAATAAAAAGCTTCTGCACAGCAAAAGAAACCATCAACAAAACAACAAGAAAGCCCACTGCATGGGAGAACATATTTGCCAATGATATCACTGATAAAGGTCTAATCTCCAACGTTTACAGGGAACTCATACAATTTAAAAGAAGGAAGATAAACAACCCAATCAAAAAATGGGCAACAGACCTAAATAGACACTTTTGGAAAGAGGACATAAGTAAGGCTGAGAGACATATGAAAACATGCTCAGTCACTAATCATCCGAGAGATGCAAATCAAAATGACAATGAGGTACCATCTCACACCTGTCAGAATGGCAATCATCAAAAAATCAACAAATGACAAATGCTGGAGAGGATGCGGAGAAAAAGGAACCCTCGTTCACTGCTGGTGGGAATGCAGACTGGTGCAACCACTATGGAGAACAGTATGGAGTTTCCTCAAAAAACTAAAAATGGAACTCCCATTTGACCCAGTGATCCCGCTTCTAGGAATATATCCCAAGAAACCATAAACACCAATCAGAAAGGATATATGCACCCCTATGTTGATAGCGGCACAATTCACCATGGCTAAGATTTGGAATCAGCCTAAGTGCCCCTCAGCAGATGAATGGATTAAAAAACTTTGGCACATCTAGCCCTAACTGGTTTGGCTCAGTGGATAGAGTGTTGGCCTGTGGACTGAGGGGTCCCAGGTTTGATTCCAGTCAAGGGCATGTACCTAACAGAAATAAGTCAGTCAGAGAAACATAAATATCACATGTTCTCACTCATTTGTGGATTATAATGAACAGCATAAACCAATGAACAAAAACTGATGTAGAGACAGAGAATCGTCGATCAGATGCTCAAAACTCAGAAGGGAGGTAGGAAAGGGTGGGGGTGAGGGGGAGAGATCATCCAAAGGACTTATATGCATGCATATAAGGATAAGCGATGTATGTAGACAACAATGGGTGAGGGTAAGGGCAGAAGTGGGCAGATGAGAGGACATTGGGGGGATAAGGTCACATTTGTAATATCTTAATCAATAAAGGGAAAAAATTTTAAAAAATGTAAGTCAGAGAATCTTGACCAAATCCGCTCTAGTGTATGAAGAAAAGTCTGTTTCCACGGTAGACAAAACACAACAGCTTCAAGTGAACCACTAGAGGGGGAATCTGCAGGACACACTGCAGTACATCTCTCTGAAACTGAATATCCAGCTTTATTTGAACAAGATATGCTTTCCCTAATCCATTAGACTCCAGGTCAGGCCGCGCATCCGGGACTCAGCACAGGTGACAGTCTCGGGTCACTGTATCTTATTTCCTCCTTTCACATGGGCTACACATAAAGTATTAACAGAGGTCCAGCAGAATAGAGACCAGGACTGTTGTAAATACTTGTCACTGACATTGATGTGAGAAAAAGCCGGACTCTATGCAGATTCACTCAAAGTGAAACAAGTTCTTCATCCTCAGTTTGGCTGACACATAGGAACCCCATCAGTAAATATCTTTAAACTGAGAAAATCCACTCTTGTATCTTTTTAGGCGAATCATAAAAATAAATAAATTAAGATATATAAATCATCATCACAGTAGAAAGGTTCTCTTTATTTGTTAATGTTGTTGGTTCAATAACATTGCTCACTTGACCTTTCATTTGTACAACACTATACATGCATTTATAACTTAGTTGACTGACATTAAAATGTCTCTTTATTTGTATTTAGTGTCAGCCTTTTAAATGAAAAGTATTTCTTCTCTATTTTTTTTATGTATGCCTGTCATTGTCCATACAAGGTATTATAACAAGGGCCAGAGTAAAGGACTATCTATGTACATTAACCTGGGAGCATAAACATGCTACTTTCATGTCCCCCCCCAAACTATGGAGGTGATCACATTTCAATCTACAATTACAATGAGACTCTAGAGAATTTGAACTAAGTTGCAGACTACCACATATTTGGAGCATCCATGTAGGAAGATTTTATATATATATATACACTAGGGGCCCGGTGCACAAAAATTTGTGCACTCGGCAGGGGTTGGGGGGTACTTAATCCCTGCCTGTGCTCTCTCACAGTTTGGGACCCTGGAATCCATTGGGGCACACAGCACACACAGAGGGCACACCTCCCTGTGTGCTGTGTGCTCCGCACTGATTTCCAGGCCTCAGACTCAGGGGCGGAGCTGGCTCAGATCCTCAGCCTCCCCCCACCCCCCAGCCGCCTGGAATCCATGGGGGGGGGCACGGGCACTCAGTGAGGCTATCCCTCCCTGAGTGCCCGTGCCCCCACCTCATCACAGATCTACTTCCAGGCTGCAGGACAGCCTTGGGGCCTGGGCTGGCTTGCTCCACCAGGCCCCCGCTGCCCTGCTGCCTGAAATCGATCGCGGGAGCACGGGCACACACGCCTCTGTGCCCGAGCCCCCGCGATCAGGGATCTACTTCCAGGCTGCAGGACAGCCTGGGGGCCTGGGCTGCCCTGCGGCCTGAAATCGATCACGGAGGCTCAGGCACTCACGGAGGTGTGTGTGTGCCTGAGCCCCCGCGATCACAGACCTACTTCCAGGCTGCTTTCTGCCTGGAGGTGTGGGGCTGCGGGCGGTCGCTCCTCCGGGCCCCCCACCCGTGTGGCCTGCAGGAAGGCAACAGATGGAGGTGGCATCTTGGCTGGGCTAATTTGCATACAGCCGCTCTGATTGGCTGGTGGGCGTGGCTTACCCTGTCTCGGAGAAACGGTTAATTTTACTATTTCGCTTTTATTAGTTTAGATTATATATTATATATATATATCTACTTTAATAAAAGCATAATATTGAAATTGACCATTTCTATGGGACATCTAAGCCACGCCCACCAGCCAATTGGAGTAGCTGTATGCAAATTAACTCAGCCAAGATGGAAGCTGGCAGCGGAAACTCAGACGCAGGTGCAGTGCAGGCGGCATGGTGAGCAGGATGAATAGGGCAGGTGATGGGCCAGGGTGTGTGGGGTGGGTGGGGCCGATGGGCGGGTGGTGGGTGTGTGTGTGGTGTGGGCGGGGTGCAATGGGTGGGTGGTGGGCCGCAGGTTGGGCAGGTACAGGCCAGGCTGAGGGACCCCCCAAGTGCACACTATATTGTGCTCCGGGCTCCTAGTATATATATATTCAGAGTGGTCAGATTATTATGACCCCCTGATGTTTGTAGGCATATTAGCTATAATTTTGTGCTGAAGTTGCTAGAGAGCCAGACCATTATAAATGGGGAAGCAGGTTGTTTACCACGACAGTAGAAGTGATTTTTTTTCTGAAGATATGGGTAAACAACATGATTTAACAGCCTTTGAACATGGGATATATATACTGAGTGGTCAGATTATTATGACCACCTGACATTTGTAGGCAAATTAGCCGTACACTGCATCATATGGGATATGGAAGCCGAAGTCCTGTTGGAACACTTTTGCTGTCTGCAGTTACCAAGATATCCAATTTGCACAGGAACACAAGGATTGGAAAATTGAGCATTGGAAAAAAGTCATGTGGTCCAATGAATCATGTTTCCAGTTGCATCATGCAGATGGCAGAGTGGGAATTTGACATAACCAGCATGAAAACATGCACCCCACATGCATGAGTACAACCCTTCAAGCTGGTGGGGGCACTGTTATGGTTTGGAGCATGTTTTCCTGGCATGATTTGGGCCCTTTAATTCATGTGGAACAACGTATGAATAGCACAACATACCTAAGTATCATTGCTGATCAAGTTCATCCTATCATGTTGATGGCACATCTCAATGGAGATGGCTTCTTCCAACAAGACAATGTGCCATGCCATGGTGCTCATATTGTGCAGGAGTGGTTTCAAGAACATGAAGGAGACTTTACCTTGCTTAGGTGGCTCCCACAATCACCAGATCTCAATCCAATTGAGCATTTGTGGGATGAAGTTAAAAGAGCCATCAGACAGCTGGTTCCACAACCATCAAATCTCACAGAACTGGACAGTACTGTTCACCAGGCATGGTGTCAGATTCCTCGCATCACCTTTCAACATCTCGTGGAGTCAATGCCAAGAAGAATCACCGTGGTAATGAAGGCAAAAGGCGTCCCAACAAAGTGCTGATGGGGTGATGGGGTGGTCATAATAAACTGGAGACTCAGTATATATATATATATCACATTCAAAGACTGTTAAATCACGTTGTTTAACCATATCTTCTTTAAAAAATCACTTCTACTGTTGTGGTAAACAACCCGCTTCCCTATTTATAATGGCCTGGCCCTCTAGTAACTTCAGGGAGAAATTATAGCTAATTTTCTTATAAACATCAGGTGGTCAAAATAATCTGACCACTCAGTGTGTATGTGTGTGTGTATATATTATATATTCTATATAATAAAAGGCTAATATGCAAATTGTCCCCTCAACCAAGTGTTTGACTGGGAATTCAACCAGGGGCCAGCTGACCAACTGCCCACAGCCCCTCTCCCTGGCCTTCCAGACACTATCTTTGCACGAATTCATGCACCGGGCCCCTAGTATATAAATAAAAATATAAATGTTCATTTGTTCAAAATCCCAAATCTCAGAAAGTTTATCACCGATTGCTTTGAAATTTTGACACAATGTTGCATTCGAATACACACATGTTTTTATATACCTACATTATATAGATGTCACACCTGTGACAGGTAAAAACATGCTTTTTTTGAAAAAAACAGGTAAAAACATGCTTTTTTAAAAAAACAGCGCTATCTATTGGGTGTAAAAGCAACACATGCTATGAATTAACAATACTATTCAGTCTAACATTCAAAGCCAGGCAGTCACATACAAGCCCGTCGACACTGTTGTGGAAGCAGATTAAGCGCTTAATTATCCAACAGAATTTTGGAAGTCACTCGATCTGCCAGGAATGCCAGCGCATGTACTGCAATTGAAAATCGGTGTGCCAATTATCGTGTTGCAAAATATCAACCAGCGCGGGGCTGGGCCTTGGGCTGGGGCTGGGCTGGGGCTCGGAGCTCAGGCAGTGGCCACAGTCCCCCCCCCCTCCCCGCCACGCCAGTGGCAGCGGGTTCACAGGGAGCGTGGTGGGTGAGGACGGGGAAGCTTCCTTGGCTCCTTTTTCCTCCAGCTTTTGGGTGGCTTGGCAAGCTTCCCTGCCAGTAGGAGTCAGGAATGGCTGGGCCGCTTTGGGCGCTGGGCTTGGGCTGCCTGTGGGGAGCAGGGGTGCAGGCCAGCACTAGGGGCCCGGGCTGCAGAGGCACATGTGTTCCAGGCCAGACCAGCCAGGCAGGGCAGGGGCAGCGGCGTGCCAGGGGCAGCCGCCCAGGAGGGCGCATTGTATACCCACAAGCATTGTGCAATTAAGCATATTAGAAACGTGTGCTTTCTCTTTCCCTGCCGGCGGGAGTCAGAGTGGCTGGGCTGCTTCGGGTGCAGGGTGTGGGGCACGGGCCACTGGTGGGGAGCGGGTGTGCAGGCCGGCACTGGGGGGCCCGGGCTGCAGAGGCACACGTGTGCGAGGCCAGACCAGCCAGGCAGGGCGGAGGCCCAGGGGCAGCCACCCTGGAGGGCGCATTGTGTACCCACAAGCATTGTGCAATTAAACATATTAGAAACGTGCACTTTCTCTTTTCTTTCTTTTCCATTTAACCAGACTGAGCCACAGCAGCACATGGCCGGGTACAGCTAGTATATATATAAATTAATATATATATATATATATTGCAGAGTACAAAGCATTTCTCAAACTCTTCAACTCTTTCTCTCAATTCATTGGCTTAACATATGTTATGTATCCATTATATGTCTACTGCACAGATACAAAGATGAGCTAGTGAATTCTGCCTGAGTAATCATGTAGTGTGTAATTATCTTAATAACCTTTTAAAAAATGTGAAGGCAAGACTATTAATGTAAGAGGTTAAAACAGAGTAAGATTAAACATCAATAGTGGCTAATCAGGGATCGTCTCTGCATTCCCTGAGCCATAAAGAGGGTGGCTGGAACAACAGCTTCAAAGACTTGGTGAATTTTGAGGATGTTAATCATTAATGACTATAAGAAAAACTAAATGTAAATAATACAGAATCCTGGCCTTACCCTCATCTATCATTCATTCGCTCATTCCTATGGCAGATAATTAGTTTTCAAGAAAGTTCTAGATTCTGTGGATACAACATTATAAAATACTTCTTTGTGTTGGAGCCTATATTCTAAAATGGTATATAATAAATAATCTACAAAATTATTGTAACACTTCATACTGGCTCTCACATTCATGGCACTGTGAATGAACTAATGATGAAATCCAAAATTTCCAGCCTGATATTCAAGGCTATCTCCAATACTGCCATGCTTGCTTATGTAATGTTATCTTATTACTGCTCATAGGAGACTAACAAAGAAGGTGGGACCCACACAAACTAAATATCTCACTGGCCATTGTCATCTTCACCCACCAAAATTATCCTTTCCACTACTCCCTTGAGAGGATGCCTTCCAAAAGAAAGACCTCCCTAAAATCCGTAAATTCAATTTCTCCACCCATCTGAGTGCTATACATCCTGGACATGTCCCTCTATAGTAGCATTTATTTTGTTTTGATTTGTATTTTACTAGATAATCATATTCATGAATATGCCCATCCACGCATTTGACTGGCAACTTCTTGAGGGCAAGGACTGTTTCTAAGTTTTCTTGGTATCTCAGGCTATGGTGAGCATATTGTCTTCCATAGCTCCCAATTCATATTTCTTATGCTACATCGTGTTATATTTGCTTTCATGAAATGGCAAGACATAAAATTTAGTATCTGCTTCATCTGTATACATTTGTTACCAGAGAATGCATACAAGTCGGTAAGGAGTCTAACATTAGTTATAGAGTAATGATACCGAGTAAAACCTCAGCCTCTGTTATTTCCAACTTAGTTCTGAACTTTTGAATCGTTCACTTTTCTGGCTAGTTTCTACTTAACTCCCTTTGAGGATTCTGTAGCTTTCAGAGCTCTTGTGGATCTCAGTTGTAGCAATATCAAGTCTGTATTTGTATATCTATATGTCCTATTTTTATATATTCGCTTCAGCCAATATTTTATGGTCACATATAAAAAAAACTTTTCCCCAAAATTTAAAAGCACAGAAAACTAAGTACTGAATGAACCTGTAGAGATTTAATATATATGAGTGAAAGTACATTCTTTAAAGTCAGATTTTTTTTTCTGTCAATAGATGATCTTTATACTAAGTTATCTGGCTAGAAATACTGCATGTGGGGGCACAAAAGTCCATCATCTATATCACAATCCCTTTTTATAACTGTGCAATAATTCTAAGTGGCATATACATATTATTGCTTTCACATACACAACCCACATTCACATGGCATATTACACCATACGAAATGTACATACACAAGATACGCATTTTTCATCATGTTTAAATGAGCTATACAATGTTCTTTCTAGCACACATATGTAAAAATAATTCATATTTTACAGATGTGTTTATATCTGCACCCATAGCTAAAATGATTTAATATCTAGTCCACAGTAATATATATATACATATATATATAATTTTAAAAGTCACATCTGGTAAAAGTACATGGCAATATGGTTTAGGTTTACTTTATTTATTTATTTTCTCCAACAAAGAAACAATTTAAAAAGTATTTTGGTGCCATTATTATGTGTTTCTTTAGACCATAACTCAGGTCATATCTCTATCAATAAACAATGCACTGTACAGCCTTTATTATATCATGTTGGAAAAAATGAAAGATGGTACTCGCAAGCCCCCATGATCTAGGCGAAAATGAAATGAGTGTGTGCACGTGGGCACAATTCAGGACACAGAACGTTTGGTACATAAAGAATGATCACACGGGTTCCTACCCAGCACAATTCCATTCAATAGTTTCGCACGTACCGGCTCAGTTGCCCATGATCCACGCTGCTTTAAAATACTACAAAGCAATTTACACTCCAACTGCCGCCCGCTTAAGTCCTTCCTTTTGCGCTCAAAAATGAATGTACTTGGATCATGAGCGATGCCCTGTTGCAGCTGCCTCTCCCAGTCCTTCTGCAACCCACCTCTCCGCCGCGCCGGGGGAGCCTGCCGCTCTCTCCCAGCTCCTCCGCCCGCAGCTGGCAACTGGTCGGCCGCTGGGCGGAGAGAACGGGCACTGCGGCGCCATCTGGAGGCGCCTAGAGGCAGCTACAGCGAGCGTGGAGCAACTAGGTGGAACGAGCGTGTCAGCGCATTCTTTGCTAAATAAGCATACTGGCTTTATTTACACTTTCCTGGGCGCGTGAAACAAACAAACAAACGCGAAAATCCTCATGCTGTTGCCTATGAATGTTCTATTTCTCTCCTGCTTCACAATTAAGTAACTTCATGCGTGTGATTTCCTGTATGTACAAATAAGAGATGGCAAATTAATAATCTGCTCTTGACTCTTCTCAAAGGAAAAGAATTAACACTGGATTCTATCAGAAGTTTCCAGGATTTTGGTATTGAACTCAAGGGCAGCTTTCCAAAAGAGAAATCAATGCCGCTAAGCTAACACAGCGCGGGTGTTAAACGTGCTCTCTACTTTAAAAAATTACAAACCTTACCTCTGGAAATCGCTAGTGTGCTCCTCATCAATGCATCATACTGGCCTGAGTATAACAAGGAAAAAGAGTTTCTATTATAGCTCTTGTGTTAGAATGTTCATATGGCTTTAATATTTAAACCAAAGCTCCTTGAATTGATTTCCCTCTAAGCATCTCCCTAAGCTTCTTTCCCTTAAAGAGGATAATTTATATACCTGAATGAGATATAAGCTTAAGTCATTAATTAACTAGAGCATTTAGAGAATTATCTACTGTGATATGCATTTAAAAATGTGATTATTTGGATGTTTCCCTACTTCCTACAGGTCAAAATGAACATGGATTGCTATCCCTATTCCCACGCCTGTTCCTACTTCTGCCAGGCAACCAGGTTTGGGATTTCACTTTTCCTTTAAAATTAAAATTCAGCTTTGAAGCTATTGATTGAGAGACTTATCGATAGGGTAATTGTATATACTTCCAGGCAAATGAGGATCAGAGCTTGATTGCATACTCTGTGCGGCCCTTTTCGGAAATAGAGATTCTTTTTAAGATTTGTTTTGTTTTTAATATGTTTTTTAAATTAATTTTGAGAGAGGAGAGAGAGAGAGGGAGAGAAGGATAGATACAGAAACATCTATGAGAAAGAAACATCATCAATCAGCTGCCTCCTGCACACCCCCTACTGGGCATGGAGCCTGCAACCCAGACGTGTGCCCTGATTAGGAATCAAACCAGTGACTTCCTGGTTCCTAAGTGGATGCTCAGCCCCTGAGTCACACGAGCTGGGCAGAAAACATAAATTCTTAATAACTACAATTTTAAATCTGTATTTGGGAATTTCTGTCAGGATACACATAAAAGAAATTTGTTTCTTAAATGTGTTATCGCAATTGTTTATTTCCATGTGTATGACAAATGAACATATTGGCTTTTTATACAAATAACATTAAAAATATTCTAAAGTAAGGTAAGATTTTTCTTTTAAATAAAGAGTGCACATACCAAATATTTATGCCATAATATTTGTGACTTCATAAAGTCTCTGAAAATTTATGTGCTTGTGGGATTAAAAAGACTGTCAACTCTTCATGTCTCTATACCCTCATGGCCTTGCACTGTGGAATATAAAAATATATGAGTTTACCAACTGACTCCTAAATTATAAGATATATATTCTTATATTATGATTAGTGTTGCATAGAACTTTTTATAAAGGCAAGACATTCAAATGCTGAATTTTGTAAGCAGAACAACATAATAATAAAGTAATAAATACTGACCCAACAGATATGTCCACCTTTTTCCAAGTAAATTTCAGTATATGAACATTTTGATGTAACAAACAAGTAAGTTATGAGATAAAACTTTCCATCATAAATTTTTAATGATTTTGGAAGTCCAAAATGTCCCCAGAATTTCAAGGATGGATTTATCAAAAAATAAAGTAAATATTCCCATGCATAAATAGATAAAAATACTAGACTTTACTGACAGGAGTAGACATTTAAATTCCATAGCCAAGGACATTGTGTCCATGCTCATCAGAAACAGAAGACCAAAGTGATATCAGTTGACACTACATGCAAAAGAGATGACTGAGATGATTATGTGGCTAAGGGTGGGAGAAAGTATTATGGTCATGTGTTATTTCCTGAAAGAGGGCCTAAAGTTAATCTTAAGACACAGAGACAACAGAAAATATAGGAAAGCTAGAGAGAGGCCCGTCGCACAAAGAGATTCATGCAATAGGCTTTCCCTTCCCCTGGTTGCTGGCACCGGTTTTCCTCCGGGACCTGGGCCCCAGGCCTTCACTCTGGCTGCAGCAGAGAAGCCAAACCACTTCAGCCTTCAAGCTTCATTCTGCTTCACTCTGCCACTCTGTGCCTGTGTATGCAAATTAACTGCCATCTTTGTTGGGTTAATTTGTAAACTCATCCGATTGGCTGTTGAGTGTAGCGGAGTGACACACCAATTTGCATGTTTCTCTTTTATAGGTGTAGATAGTAACTCCCCAAAGAGGAGTATGCTAAGGAAGTGAAGTGAACTCTTTCTTTTTCTACAATGCAGCATGTAAAGCTCAAAGAAAACAAAAGGTCCAAGTCAAAGTAACAGAGTGGGGTCTAAAGAACAAAACTAACACGGGGGCTTGAAATAAGTCTTTTACACAAACTAGGATAAGGAATCTGTGTTCATGTTCTACCGCTACATCACAGAATATCATAGCCTTCGTGGATTAAAACGGAGCACATTTATTACATCACAGTTTCCGTAGGTTAGCAGGATGCAGGACATAGATGAATCCTCTGCCCCGAGTTTCACAAGTTGCAATCTAGGTATCAATTGGGCTGTGTTCTCATCTGGAGACTTGTTTAGGGAAGAACGTGTTTCTAAATTCAATCAGGCTCTTGGCAGAATTTATTTCCTTAGCTTCTTCAAGGCCACCGGGAAAATGTGTCTTCCTATCATGGCGAGCACTGGTCTCTTTTTAAAGAACTTTTAACTGATTAAATTAGGCTGACCTAGAAAAATCTCCCTTTTGATTAATGCAAAGTCAACTAATTTAGAAATGTGATTACATCTGCAAAATGCCTTCACTTTCGCCACTTTCTATTGGGTAGAAGCAAGTCACAGGTTCCTCCCACACTAAACTAAAGAATAGGGGATTATGCAAGGGGGCTCACCTTGGGGTGTCTCAACAACTGGATCTCTGAAAAAACACGTGGGATTTATTTGTTGCCATTCAAAAGCACAAATGGAACAGCCTGGGGAAAATGGCATTGCTAGGACATTTGGTTGCCCTTAGGATCAAGGCAGAGACATAGATATATTCATCAGAGAATTTTTGTTCATGCATAGTTATAGCTAATAAAGAAACATGAGGAGGGAAAGTTAGAGAAGTCATTTGATCAGGAGGCTGAAGGTAGATACGTCGCATTGAGGAGTGAAGTCATACTCAGGAGCAGACTTGGAAAAATAAAGAACATTGGTGTCAAGGTGGCTACAATGGCTTTATGTACTAGACAGGTCTGTGATGTCTGGGTGCCTGCCCAGACCTCTTCACACCTAATCATCCATGCAGTGAAGTGCCTCAGCCTTATCAGAGCAGGAAAATATACCAGACCAAAAAGAGTACATCCAGAGACTAGCCAGAAATGTATGGTTTTTGTGGCCTTACTGGAAAAATAAGCCTGTCCAATTAGATTTTCAGGAATCTGACCAAAAGTAAAAAGAGAAGTCGCCAGTTGGTGGAGAATACTGCAGCTAAAAGGCCACATAGCAATTCTGAGCTGTTTGCTAGCCGATGCAGAGAAAGCAACTTGGCAGAAAAAGCAAAAATAGTGCAGGCTCAAAGAGAGGTAGAGTTTAGAGACAACCCCTCATTTAATTCCTTCAGAACATTTGTATGAAGTTCCTATTATGTACTGGCCACTGTTCTAGGTGCCATAGATGCCACAATGGATAAGGCAAAGTTCCTGTTTTCATGAAGTTTATTCTTGTATGGGAGATAGACAGTAAATGTGCACAGTATACAATCTATATTTCATTAGGTGACAAGACTGTAGGAATGAAAACAGAGCAGTTATGAACCCTAAAAGTAATGGGGGAAGTGTTACCAGGGGAGCATGGTCAGGGAAGCATCTGTCACCTGAATATAGTGAAGGCACCAGCCATGCTGGTGTTTGTAGAAAGGACGTTCAGGGCAAAGTGCATAGTAGGTGCAAAGGAGCTGTGATAGGTGTGTTTGGTGAGTTAAAGGTAGCAAGGTGGAGGGATATGCCTGGGACAGTGGGATCAAGAGAGCAGGTGATAGGGTATAAAATTAGGTCTAGAATGAGCCAGAAGATCACACAGGGCTGGTGAACCTGTGTCAGAGGGTTAGCTTTTACCTAGAGAGATGGGAAACCCTAGAGGAATACTATAAGTTAACATCAGACTTACGTTTTTAAGAACCATTCTTGCTGCTGTAGAGAACAGATGGTAAGTGAGGGAGGTGACCGGGGACCATGTGGACCCTGAGGTACACAAAAGTGTGGCCTAATTTCCAATTATGTTTCCCAGCAAGTCTGGCTATACCTGTCTCAGTCTTTGATTTTCCAGGAGATAACAATGTAAAGCATTTTTTAAATCTCCCTTTTCTTAAACCAGATTGCCAAAGAATATTAAACATATTCAAGAATTGGATAATTTGTATTTTTATGTATTTTGGTATCAGAGCTAAAATGAGTATTTAAAAAACACGTTAGCTTTGTATAAATGATAGAAAGTGCTTGCACATGGGGAGTTGATGCCAGGCTATTAAATTATTTACCAGAGTTGTTTTTCTGGGGTATTTAATTCTAAACCCATAGAAAAATATCAGTTCCTAAAAACTATCTTTCTGATCCTTTGTGAACTTAGTGTTCCAAAAGTATTTAACTCAATGAACATTATCATCCAATATAAATATCAATAAAAGGATATTTACAATATGTAATTCAACTCTAATATCTTATGGATAACTATTTTGTTATACTGTAGAATCTTTAAAACTAGGTATGTCGCCCTTTTTAGAGACAAAGCAATTTTAGAGTCAAAACAATGTAAGATTTTATAAGGAATCCATTAATTTTCAATTTTCTATCCTAACCCACAAACATAGAGAGACACACGTGTATCATTTGTATACATGTAGGCATATTTGGGATACTTTTCATGGTATTCCAAAGGAAATTACAAAATCAATCATAAAGTGTTTCAAAATGGGAGGCAGGAGAAGTTATCAAACTCTGTCACTGTCTAAATCTGAAACATTTCACCACTACCCTTCCAATGAAAATATCCAACTAAAACAAAACATAAGATTCGTTTTAGGTCAGATATATCCTTTGAAAATGTTAAGGGTACAACATTAAAATACAACTGAAAAATATACAAATATTTTTATTTACATTTTTGGAGAAGAAGGAATAAATTTCTAAAAAGGGATCAATTTATAGCAATATAGGCTGTACATTACTTGATAATTTTTACATTAAAAACAATGAAAGGTATCTTAGCTATGGCAGAAATTTATTTATTATTATTATTATTTAAAATATTTGGTAAAAATAACTGAAAGATTTAATCCGACCCCAAACCAATAAGTTGACCAAGACAAGCAGGGTAAAAGCGAAAGATCG
>PVJC01042826.1:0-14774 GCA_004026665.1 Murina feae
GGAACTTCTACTCAGTCTCAATGCACTCCTTCTCTTGCCTTCTAGTTGTAAAGCTTCCCCTCCCTTGGTTCTGGAGGATGGCTGTTTATCTTTATAGTTGTATTTTTATAATGTAGATGTGGCAGGCTGCGCATTTAGGTGTATACCTCATGCCGCCATCTCATTTCCTCCAAAATATGCTTTCTTATTGCAAATTCTTAAGAAATGCTTAGGTCATAAGAGTCACAGAGGTGCCATAAATCTAGTTCTTTCCCATGACAGAAAACAGGCTATAAAACTTCTCTTCAACACCTCAGTGACTCTGAGACTGTGATTTTTCTATTCTTTTATGTCACATTTTTATTCTATTTAAGAGATGACAAATGAAATTGTATACACTAAATGCCAACTAATAATAAAAATGCAAAAAAATAGAGCATGAGCATCTTGGAAGAGATACTCGCCCAGCCCAGCCTGGGGCCGGCCAGCCTGGGGTGGATGTTGGTCAGGTGTAGCCCATCTTCTTGAGTTTCACCTCTTCACCCAGGAAGTGGTTCTCCAGGAATCACGGAGCTGCAGGTCTGGTTCCTCTCCAAGGCCAGGGTGGCTTCCACGGTGTCCTGAGTTTTGCCCACTCATCTGGAGAGGCTTCAGCTCATCCTGGAAGAGAATGCAGCCACCGCGCTGATTTTACAACTTTGAGATGCTCAGGGCCAACTTGAGGAAGAAGTGGCCCACGCCCTCGAGAGCCACATGGTCCCTGTGGAAATGGAAGCCCAGAGAGAGGTGGTTCTGAACGTGGTGACTGGATGAGACGCAGGAGAGTGGCCAGAGGCTTGAAAGAAGAGGTGTCTCGGGGTCTGTTTTGTGCAAACACTGTTGAAACAAGAGACAGTTCTGGGACTGCTGAGGGCACTACTTGAGGATGTCTCTTTTAGATAGCACATAATTGGATCTTGCTTTTTAAATCCATTCTAACAATTCCTACCTCCTACCCTGAGGTCCAAAAGGTTGGTGACCGCTGGTTAGATCATTTGTATTTATGAAAATTATTGATATGGTTGCATTTACACTGGCCATTTTAATATTTGTTTTCTAATTGTCCTACCGTTTTTTGGTTCCTCTGTTTCTCCTTGAAAAGAAAAAAGAATTTTCCTTTTGTAAAATAAATATTTTTTTTAAAAATGCAAAAAACAAATTTTAATAAACCTGAATTGAAATCATACAAAGTATGTTCTCTAAACATAATGAAATTAAACTAAAACTCAGAGAAAAAAATAGGAAAACCCCAAATGCTTGTAAATTAATACACTTCTAAGTTGTTCATAAATCAAAGGGGAAGTCCCAAGGGAAATTACAAGAGAAAGTAGAATATATTAAAATTTGTGAAATGCACCTAATGCAGTGATTAGAGAGAAATTGATAGCATTTAGTGCTTATATTAGGAAAAGGGAAAGATCGCAAATCATAGTCTAAGCTTCCACTTCAAGAAACTAGAAAAAGAAGAACAAAATAAATGTAACACAGGTAGAAGAAAGGAAACAACAATCGGAGAATAAATCACCAAAATTGAAAACAGAAAAACAATAGGGAAAATCAATGCTGGTCCTTTGAAAAGATCAATAAAATTGATAAACCTCTAGAAAGACTGACAAAAATGAGAAAAGACACAACTTACCAATATCAGGAATGATAAAAGGGCTTCCACTGCAGACTTGGCAGACATTACAAGGGTTATAAACAAATACTATGAACAACTCTATGAAAATACATTGGAATTGAGCAAGAAGGAGGGCAAAAGGAAATGGGATTATGGATATGTTCGTTTTCATGATTATGGTAATGGTTTTACCAATGTAAACCATGATTTTACATACATAATAACATGAAATTATACACTTTAAATATGTGTAATGTAGCCCTGACTGGTTTGGCTCAGTGGATAGAGTGTCAGCCTGCATACTGAAGGGTCCCAGGTTTGATTCCAGTTAAGGGCATGTGCCTTGGTTGCAGGCACATCCCCAGTGGGAGGTGTGCAGAAGGCGGCTGATCGATGTTTCTGTCTCATCGATGTTTCTGAATCTCTGTCCCTCTCCCTTCCTCTCTGTAAAAAATCAATAAAATATATTTTAAATAAATAAATAAATAAATAAATAAATAAATAAATAAATAAATGTAATGTAATGGTAAAACATAATTTAATAAAACAATTTTTTAAAGAAAACCTTTAGGGAACAGAACATTATGCCTTGGAAGTATGTTACCTATTGTCAGGCATTACCTACTGTCATGGCTGTCCCCACCCTTGCACATGTAGCTTTTATTGTTCCTCCACCATTGACTTCCTCAAGTCACAATAAATATCCCTAACTGACACTTCTAGTATGTGCAATAACTTACTATATATTCTATCCACTTGTCTCTTCCTCTATGCACTGAATTCCAAATCTGAAAGATGTTCACATCTACTATTGCTTGATTCATTTGAGTATAGCTTTTATCATTTAGTATTGTCAATTACGGTAAACTGAAATTATTCAGAGATGTGTTCACCAGCAGACTTCCTAAAAGTACATGTTTCAAAAGCCAGTTGGGCTTTAGGGAGAATCCAAGGCCTTCATTATTGGTACAGACTAGAGAAATTTAATTTTTTAAAATATATTTTTATTGATTTCAGAGTGGAAGGGAGAGAGAGGAATAGAAACATCAATGATGAGAGAGAATCATTGATTGGTTGCCTTCTACACACCCCACACAGGAGATCAAGCCCACAACCCAGGCATGTGCCCTGACTATGAAATTGAACCATGACTTCTGGGTTCCTGGCTCGATGCTCAACCACTGAGCCACACTGGCTGGGCCAGACTAGAGAACTTTAACTAAAAGATCCCATTTAGTGGAATGGTGAGACTCAAGTGAAGTTCACTCAATGTACAACCCACCTTGGCACTAAATAAATACAACCTTGGAACACATCATAGCATGTAATTATAGACTAGAATTCTCTTGGGAACATTGAGATTTATCTCTTCACTGTCATTTTGTTGTTAAGCAGATACACAGTTTGTCTGTTCTAACAGCCCAGCAGTAGCTTCTTCATTGAAAGTCACACACTACAGTATCCCCATTTGCAATGTGTAGCAAATGCTTGGTGTTAGGAGGCTAGAAAATAGAAAGCATGCACAGAGTGAGTCACCTTTTTGGTTGGAGCTTTGATTCTCTCATTTCTGTGTTAGTACAATCTACTCTGGAACTTCCTCCTCTTGTCCTCTGCCTCCTAATTTATTATTTTCCCATTACTTTCCTCTCTTACCTTATCCTCTCTGGCACTGAATAGTTTCCAATAAGGTGACCATATTTTAACATTGGTAAAGCGGGACACCGTTGACTGCTTGGCCGCCGAAAACTGTATTATTCCCTTCCCGTTCTTCCACCATTCCCTAGCTTATCGTGCATTCTTTCAAAAAATCGGGACTTTTTTAAAACGCTGCAGGACGTGGGTCAAATTGTTCAAAATCGGAACTGTCCCGCCAAAAGCAGGATGTCTGGTCACGTTAGTTTCCAGTGTGCTCTTCTCTCTTTGTTCCTTTTAAAAATCTTATCTAATGAAAGTGTAATATTGAAATTGACCATCCCTTTGGGATGCCTAAGCCACGCCCACCAGCCAATCAGAGTGGCTGTATGCAAATTAACCCAGCCAAGATGGAGGCCAGAACTCACGGAGCTGAGTAAACAGGCAGCTTCCGTTGCAGCAGGAGTGAAACTGTTTGTGGCTGGCTGGACTTCTCCTGGCTCCAGGCAAGAACATATTTGCAACAAAGTATCAATCCTAGAAGCCTCGGGAGCTGAAACAAACAGCAGTCCTGGCTGCAAGCTTCGTTACCTGCCTAGGCTCCGCTTAAAGGAACAATGTATCAATTACAGAAGATAAAAAAAAACACCCAGGAACCTGCTTCCAGCCAGCCTTGCTGGGACATTGGGTCAATGGGAGCTGGGGGCAGCCTGAAAGCCTGAAAATGCCCCTCAGCCCGTCACCCACACTGGCCACACCCCAATGGGGTGAGGTCCCCCACTGGGGGGCTTTGCCAGCCTGAAGACAGCCATCAGCCCCTCACCCAGGCTGGCCAGGTACCCCAGTAGGGATCCAAAACCTGAAGGGACTGTGGGCAGCCTGAAAGCCTGAAAACGCCCCTCAGCCCGTCACCCATACTGGCCACACCCCAATGGGGTGAGGGACCCGACCAGGGGGTTTGGCCAGCCTGCAAACAGCCATCAGCCCCTCAGCCAGGCTGGCCAGGCATGCCAGCAGGTGGACATCCTCAGAGGGGTCCCATACTGCGCGAGAGGGCACAGGCCGGGCTGAAGGACCTCCCGAATGCACAGTAGGATATTCAGCCTACTCCTTGGCTACTACTCACCATCATTTATCCACACCTTTTTAAAGCATTCTTCCTTGTTCTCCCTCACCTACAAAAGCCTGATATCTTGCCTCCTTTTCATAGTCAAACTGTAAAAATGTTTCTCACTTCACATTTACTCCTCAATCTAATGCAACCTGGCTTTTCCCAAAATCATCTAATCACTTATTCTACAACTATTTAAAGTGCACCACTCTCTGCTAAGCTCTTTCTGGGTGCAAGGAGGCTAATGATACCCTGTTTCCCCAAAAGTAAGACATCCCTTGAAAATAAGATCTACTTACAGTTTTGCCTCTCACTGAAATATAAGGCATCCACCTGAAAATAAGAGCTCCCCGAAAATAAGACCTCTCTGATAATAAGGCCTCCCCCGAACATAATTCCTCCCCAATAATAAGCCCCCAACATAAGGCCCCCCCGAAGCTACCATAACTGTGGACTTTGGGCCGTAGCAGCGGACGCAGCCACGCAGCTCACTGTTGACCGCAGTGTAGCCGGAGCAGACAGGAAGTTCGAGGTCTCTTTTAATCAGAGAGCTCCCACTGCCGCCAGGACAAGCTGCTGCCTGCTGCTCGCTCTGCCCTGATGGCATCTGGCTGACTCACAATTAGACAGTGAGTTGCATGGGGCAGGCGTTGGGTACATTGTGTGGACACACAGGTAATAAATTTCCTTTTTTTGTTGTTCAACAATAAATGTGTACCGTATTCTTCTTCATGGAAAAAATAAGACATCCCCTGAAAATAAGACCTAGCACATCTTTGGGAGCAAAAATTAATATAAGACACTGTCTTATTTTCAGGGAAACAGAGTATTGGTTGGAATGAATGAAAGAGAAAGTAGTAGGAGATAATATTCAAGGGGTAGTAAGAAGCTAGGTCTGGAGCTTCTTATGAGCTATGATAAGGATTTATATTTTCCTTAAGGTATTACAGGATCTAATTATATTTTTAAAGGATCACTGTGGTTGTGATTGTTTCCAGCGTGTTTGAGGGGTTGGAGGCAAGAGTCAAAACAAAGACCAGTGAAGTGATTATTTAAATAATCAAGGAACAGACCACAGTATTGGAACTAATAAGAATCAATCTGATCTTATTATATTTTTGAAGATGAATTTCAGAGAATTCTTAGAAGGGGATGTGAGAGATAAAGGGAAGTCAGGATGGCTCAAAGTTTTTGACCCAAACAACTGTAAAAATGAAGTTACCATACTGAAAAGGGAATCCTGAGGGAAGATCTGATTTGGACAGGAGGTAGCAGTAGAAAAAAAAGTTCAGTCTTATATGTGCTAAGTTTGAATTGCCTAGTACACAGCTAATTTGAGATGTCAAGGAAATGGTTAATTATGTGAATCTGAGATTCAAGGGAGAGGTCTTCCATTATTTTCCACGTGGCTATTCAGTTTTCCTAACACCATTTGTTACAAAGACTATCTTTCTTCATTGAATGGTCTTGGTATCCCTATCAAAAGTCAATTGACCAAAAAAAAAGAAAATAAAAAAGAAAGTAAATTGACAATAGACACATGGATATGACATGGAAATTTTGGTAGCTGGACAATAGCAATTTTTAAAAAAATGATTGGGACAAAAGTGTTAGCAAGATAACTGCTAGGGCAGAAGGAGGGGAAAGAGGAAAAAGGAGGTTTATCTCACCATTGAACAAAGAAGTCAGCAATCTTGGAATCTGCCAAGATAAAAAACCAGATGTTCTCATAAAATCTGGGAAAATCCACAACAATGTAAAAGTGGGTCATTAAAATCTACTTTATCCAGCAGAGGAACATTTAAACCTATAGAGGGAAAAGTATAAAACTCTTGAGCCCCCACCAGGTGGGGCAGTCAGATTAGCTGAGTTGCCCACTTATTCTTTATGCTAACTGTATTCTTAATAAATCTGCTTGTTTTGCTTCCTTAATAAATTTGCTTGCTTTGTTTCAGCACTGCTTTCTGTCACCCATCTGATTTCCTTCTTGCAAGCATGACAATAGCCAAGGAGGAGAGAGCTCCCTCAGAGACTCAGGTGTCTTTCCAGTAACATCTTTCTGGTGTCATGACTTGGATTTGACTTGGAGCATTGATTCACCTGCTCTCACTTCAACATTGATGCAGGAACACAGTTAGTTTTATTTCCAGCCAGTTAATCCTTTATGCATACATGTTAGTTTTCTTGGGGGGGAAAGAGGAAGCAGTGGCATAAGGAACAACATTGAAATAAGGTTATGTCCATTGACAAATGTGAAGGAGAAAGATGAGTACCTAGACTCACCTAGGATCTGAAGAAAAGAGGAAATTCCTCCCTCTGATTTGAGTCTCAAATGCCGTTACGTGAGAAATAGTATTGAGGAGGTGTCTGGATTGAGCCCTAAGACATGCAGAGGCTTCAAAGGGACTTCCATTTCACTTGTAATCCATTCCCAGGGATGTGCACATAGGATCGCCAACAGAGCTCTGAGCCATCCCAGTTGTCTTAGACCAGCTGGGAGAGAAGTCGAGACATGTCAGAGAGTATAGAATGATGAGAAGGATAATTGCTTCTGGGAGCCCCACTCACAGAGAGGACACAGAGATCCACTACATCTAATCATTATCTCATCTGTTTGTGAACATGACTGCTAAAAGAATAAGTTAAGCCTCTATTCAGCCACTAAACTGCTGCACCTGCTGTCCCATAAGGCTTTTGGCCTTTCTATCTGCATTTATACTCTCTTTGTAGGGCTTGCAGGGGAGGAATTTACTCTATGTGCAGGGATGTGCAATATAGACCTAATTGGGAGCCCCACAGGTTTGCAAGATATTACCGTAGGTTGGGGAAGGATGTCCTTTCCCTTGCTTATTTATATGAACATTGTAAGGAAATACACTGGCTATAAACTATTAACCGACAACTATTATTGTTGTGTTGCAGAGGCACAAGCAACACGCCCTGGTTGAACAAATTGAAGCTAAGATCTTCAGGTTATTTGCCAGGTTGACCAAAGCCCTTTAATCCACCCCATTAATCAGGGAACTAGTTCCATGCCAATCTTATCTAATAAAATAGTAAAATGCAAATTAGGCATCACTCGGTCTCAAAGATGGCCGCCCCCATAGCCACAAGATGGTGGCGCCCAGTCTGGCTCAGCCCCACCACTGAAGTGGTCAGGCCTGTTAACCAGACAGGTGACAGGGGAGGTGGGGGCCCGAGGGGCAGAACAGGTGATCAGAGAGGGTTGGGGGTCCCCTGCCCAGGCCAGAGGCCTTCACCAGAGGCCTCAGGCATGGGCAAGGACAGAGCCAGTGATCAGAGGGATATGAGGGTGCCCTACAGGCATAAGGCCTGGGCCAGAGGCCTCAGGCCTGGGCAGGGGCAAGGCCAGAGATCGCAGAGGCCTGGGCTCCACAGAGCCAGCGATCAGAGGGGCAGGTGCAGAGCCTGCGATCACATGGGTCTGGGCACAGGTGGAGCTGGCAATGCAGGGGCCTGGGGGTCCCCTGCCCAGACCTGCAGCCTTGGCCAGAGACTGCCAGTGGGGCAAGGGCAGAGCCAGCGATGGCAAGGGGCAGGATCAGAGCCGGTGATCGCAGAGGCTTGGGCTCTGTGAAGCCAGCAATCTGAGGGACTAGGGGGTCTTCTGCCCAGGCAAAAGAGTAATATGCAAATTAACCCTCACTCGGTCACAAAGATGGTGGCAGCCAGGGAGCTGTAGAGAGGCAGGAGGCTTGCATCGACCTGGCAATGGAGGAAGCCAAGATTCCCACCTCTCCTGCGGGCCCTGAGCTCTTCTCAAGGCAACAAAGTTTCAATTACAGAAGGTAAATAAACCCAAGATACCTGCTTCCAGCCCGCGGCCATGGCCAGCCTGATAACAGCCCTCAGTCCTCACCCAGGCTGGCCAGGCACCCCAGTATAGACCCCCAGCCTGAAGGGGCTGTGGCCAGCCTGAAAACAGCCCTCAGCTCCTCAACCAGGCTGGCCACACTCCCTTGGGGTGAAGGTACCCCCTGGAGGGTTTGACTAGCCTGCAAACAGCCATCAGCCCCTCACCCAGGCTGGCCAGGCACCCCAGCAGGACACCCTTCAGAGCAAACCAGCTGACCCCCACCTGTGCACCAGGCCTCTGTCCTATATAATAAAAGGTTAATTTACAAATTGACACTAACAGCAGAACAACTGGGAATGACTGGTCACTATGACACACACTGACCACGAGGGAGCAGATGTGCAATGCAGGAGATGCCCCCTGGTGGTCCGTGTGCTCCCACTGAAGGAGCTCTGCTCAGCCACAAGCCAAGCTGACAGCTGCCAGCACAGCGGTGGTGGCAGGAGCCTCTTCCACCTCCTCAGCAGTGCTAAGAATGTCTGACTGTAGCTTAGACCTACTCCCCGCTGGGAAGTGGACATCCCCTGAGGGCTCCTGGACTGCTAAAGGGATGTATGGCTGCCAGCTTAGGCCCAATCCCCCTGGGGAGTGGGTCTAAGCCAGCAGGTGGACATCCCCCGAGGGGTCCCATACTGTGAGAGGGCATAGGCTAGGTTGAAGGACCCCCTTCCCCCGAGTGCACAAATTTTTGTGCACCGGGCCTGTAGTTATGGAATAAATGGGATAAAGGGACCCCACCCCATTCTTCATGTACATACTCTGGGTTCTAATGCCTAACTTTGAGACCTAAAGACAACTTGTTAAATATCTTTAGAAGGCTGATAGGCACAGCAGAGAATATTGGCTTTGTCCTTCTGAATCTTACCAAGATTTAGGGAGTGTCAATAAATTACCTGCTTGGATATGGATAAGGAAGGATTACCCATTCTATTCAGGCATCTGTTATGCATGGCTCCACAGGACCCATGAGAATGGAGGAGTAGGCAGGAAGACAACCCAGTAGACAAATATATTGGATAGCATTTTTTTTTTGAGGGAATGAGAATATTTCAAGAACCTAGAAGGGTCCCGTTTTTACAACTGCTGGCAACACTAGAGAAACTACAGTTCTTGCTCCGGCAAGGAATTTGGCAGGAAAAATGTGTCAGTAACTGGTAACATTGTCACCTAAATAGAATAGGAGTGCACCTGGAAGATATAAGACCTCCCTCTGTGGTACAGGGAAGAAGGGGTCAGAGGAGAAGGAGGTTTTAAGTTAAATAGGAATAGATTCACCAGGAAGGGCTCAAGAGACTGGTGTGGACTTGAGTCCCCTGTCTGAGTGGATAAAATCCATTCTCAGAGCATCCTGATCATTGGAAAGACCACCCCCAGGACACAGGGTAACTGCAGCCAGGAATTTGGGTTGCACAGTAAGAGTTAATTCTGGAAAACCATATCTGAGAAAGACACCTTCTCCACGTGGTGGAAACAACATAAGAGAAGGAACATGGGCGCCCAATTCTCTCCTATGATCTTCTCTGTTCTCTTTCAGATGGAAAACCAAAATTCATTACTACAAGATTAACTTCTGGGATGCAGCCTAAAGAACTGGGGAAAATTTCACCCTCAGACCTTAAAAAGAAAAAGATTAATTTTCTTTGGTAATACAGCTTGTCCCCAAACAAACTCAGGAACAGGGAAGTCTGGCCTGTAAATGGATCTTTGAATTATAACACTATTTTCTTTTTTTTTTATTATTGCTTAAAGTATTACAACAAATGATAGATAAGTATTACAACAAATGATAGATAGATCTCCATTTCCCCTTGCCCTCCCCCCATCCCTAACCCCCAGTTTCCCGTGTCCATTGATTATGCTCCTATGCATGCATGCAAGTCTTTCAGTTGATCTCTTAATTCCCCCCCAACCATCCCCAGCCTTCCAGCTGTAGGATGATAGTCTGTTCAAGGCTGCTCTGTCTCTGTATTTGTTTATGTTTATCATTTTGTAATGGTCTTTATTATTCATAAATAAGTGAGGTCATGTGGTAGTTTTCTTTTATTGACTGGCTTATTTCACTTAGCATAATGCTCTCCAGTTCCATCCATGCTGATGCAAATGGTAAGAATTCCTTCTTTTTTACAGCAGCATAGTATTCCATTGTGTAGATATACCACAGTTTTCTAATCCATTCATCCGCTGATGGGCACTTAGGCTGTTTCCAAATCTTAGCTATGGTGAATTGTGCTGCCATGAACATAGGGATGCATATATCCTTTCTGACTGGTGTTTCTGGTTTCTTGGGATATATTCCCAGGAGTGGGATCACAGGGTCAAATGGGAGTTCCATTTTTAATTTTTTGAGAAAACTCCAAACTGTCTTCCATAGTGGCTGCACCAGTCTGCATTCCCACCAGCAGTGCAGAAGGGTTCCTTTTTCTCCACATACTCTCCAGCACTTGTCCTTTGTTGTTTTGTTGATGGCAGCCATTCTGGCAGGTGTGAAATGATACCGCATTGTTGTTTTGATTTGCATCTCTGGTATAATTAGTGACTTTGAGCATGTTTTCATATGTCTTTCTGCCTTCTGTATGTCTTCTTTTGAAAAGTGTCTATTTAGGTCCATTGCCCATTTTTTGATAGGATTATTTATCTTTCTTTTGTTAAGTTGTATGAGTTCCCTGTAAATGTTGGATATTAAACCCTTGTCAGTAATATCATTGGCGAATATGTTCTCCCATGCAGTGGGCTTTCTTGTTGTTTTGTTGATGGTCTCCTTTGCTGTGCAGAAACTTTTTATTTTGATGTAGTCCCATTTGTTTATTTTCTTATAACACTATTTTCAAATTAGATTTGTTTTGCATAAATGAAGACAACTGGAATGAAATACCTTATTTTCAAATGTTTATAGCTCTTTACCAAGATAGGATTTAAGGAAAATTTGTAGAATGTGTGTTGCTGCAATATCAGATGAATTAGATGGTACCTTCCTTACAGCCTTGGCCACACACCAGCCTCTGTCTCTAGAGCAGTGGTTCTCAACCTTCCTAATGTTGCAACCCTTTAATACAGTTCCTCATGTTGTGGTGACCTTCAACCATAAAATTATTTTCGTTGCTACTTCATAACTGTAATTTTGCTACTGTTATGAATCATAATGTAAATATCTGATATGCAGGATGTGTTTAGGTGACCCCTGTGAAAGGGTCGTTCAACTCCCAAAGGGGTCATGACCCACAGGTTGAGAACCGCTGCTCTAGAGGGTCAAACAAAACCCATCCCAAAGGTGGAACAGCCTGCTTCTCAGCTCACTACCCCTTTCAAAGAATAGCTGCCACTGTTTAATCCTCCCTCTACAGCAGAAATTGTTGGCACCTGCTTACAGTCCTGCCACTAACAGGTGCAGACTTATTATCACCCAAACCCTAACATGTTTCTCTGAGGGAAGTAACAAATAGGGAGCCTGGTGAAGTTGTTGTTCAAGTACATGCTTCCTTTTCTGAAGACCCTAGCAAATTCATAGAGGGGTGTAATCACTTGACATTGATTTACAACTTAAACTTGGAATGATTTACAAATTGCTCTCTCCCACTGCTGTACTGTAGATGAAAAGCAGCGCATAGTAGGATCTGCAAGGGCCTATGCTGATGAATTAACTGGTTGTTGTGCTCAACATCACATGCCAACGAAGAGGGGATGCAATTCCAGATCAGGACACTAACTGGATCTATAAAACTGGGACAGATGAAGGATGAGAGAAAAAGGACTGCTGGACCCATATGGTTACTTATCTCATAGAAGAGGTAAAAAATGTATTATTAAGCCTTTTAATTATGACAACATAAAAAGGGTTATTCTAAGAAAGAATGAAAACCTTTCCCTTTTTCAGGAGTGATTAACAAAAGCTTTACAAAAGTACACAAACCTCTACCACAAATATGTTGAGGGCAAAGCATCTGAGGATGGGTTTTATCCAGCAGGCAGGGACCCCAGATCCCCCACTGAGTAATAATAGAAATAGCTTTCAATGTTTTTTTAAAAATATATTTTATTGATTTTTTACAGAGAGGAAAGGAGACAGATAGAGAGTTAGAAACATCGATGAGAGAGAAACATCGATCAGCTGCCTCTTGCACACTCTCTACTGGGGATGTGCCCACAACCAAGGTACGTGCCCTTGACCGGAATCAAACCCCGGACCCTTCAGTCCGCAGGCCGACGCTCTATCCACCCAGGCAAACTGGCTAGGACAGCTTTCAATGTTTTTAAGACAGGGCAAAGGATGAGCAAAATAAAACTACCCTGCAAACAAGAAGGACACTGGAAAAGGAGTGACCTGGGAAGGGGCCTCCCCAAAACCATGCCAGTGTGACCACTAAAGGACATACTGTTCTGGGGCCTGGAGGGTCCCCCAGACAAGAACCCACCCACACAATGGCTTTGAACTGAAGGGGCCCTGTGTTCCAGTTGGATCCTATTAAGAACATCAAAATGGAAGGGACAGATCCTTGGGTGACCCTTAATGTGGCAGGGCACATTACATTTCTATTAGATACAGGGGCTGCCTGCTCTACTCTGACTCACTCACAGAGGCCTCTTTCTTCTCAAATCTGTGTGATCACTGGAGTGGAGGAGCATCCTTAATACTACCATTTCACTCTACCCCTAGGCTGCAGCCTTGAGAATCTCACTTTTAATTATGCCTTTCTTATAGATCTGGGATGCTTCATTCCAAGTAATTAAAACTGTAAACAAGGCTAAGGTAATTGAAAGAAATTTTGTTAAAGTGAGTCTTTTAAATATTTTATATCCTCCTTCTAGAGGTCCGGGAGATGCTGTGGCCCTGAGAACAATGGGGAATAAATACCACCTCCAAACCCTGTGGAGGCTGGGGAAGCAGCAGAGGCAACTTTTTCCTCCCCATCTCAATGTGAAAGGGAAAACGGTACTTTAAAACCAAAGCCACTGGAATACCCATGCCAGATATTTTTCTCCTGTCACTTCTCCAGCTTCCTAAAAGTGGTCACGGACACCAAAGGAATGATTCATGTTATCTCTTTTATGCCTCTTAAAAATGTGAATGTATTTGCCAATTAAAAAAAAACTATTTCTGAAAGTTATTAAATGTATTGCTTTTAGTAGTCATTAAAAATTAAGGTTTCTAAGAATTAAGAATTCTAATTAAGTTGGGTGAAAAAGTATGTGGTATTGGTAATGTAGAATTGAAAGTGGTTTCTTCTAGCTCTAGCTAGTTTGGCTCAGTGATAGAGCATTGGCCTACGGATTGAAAGGTTCTGGGTTTGATTCCAGTCAAGGGCACATGTCTGGGTTGTGGGCTCGATTTTCAGTGGGGAGAGTGCAGAAAGCAGCCAATCAGTGATTCTCTCTCATCATTGATGTTTTTATCTCTCTCTCCCTCTTCCTCTCTGAAATCAATAAATGAAAAAAAAAAAAAGTAGTTTGGAACAGCAAGATGGCGGCATAAGGTAAACACCGTAAATGCAGCCGTGAACAACTATTTCAGAATAACCATGAAAAGAAAACACAGAAACCACTCACACCCACAGGAAGGCTGGCTGAGTGAAAATCCTACAACTAGAAAGAAACTGAGACTCAGAGGAGTGGCGGAAGCAAAGTACAGAGGTACAGAGGCAAGTGCACGGGGCTCGGGGAGAGGGCTGGCGCCAAAGGACGTGGTTATTTTCCAAAACGGAGAGAGCCACAAGTTCCCAGTGGCTCTGAACTCCAGTTCCAAGCGAGTTTCTGAGGACCCAGACACCCGGAGAAAGGGGACTGACTGGCACCGGGAGGAAATCCAAAGCGGGTTTCTCTCAGCGTTGCTTGCAGCAATTACCGTGGGACACAGAGACCCCGTGTCTCTTAGCGCAGGGCTGAGAAGCACCATAGCTATTTGCTCCACCCTGCCCTGCAAACTCCCTGAGGCCCCGCCCCTCCCAAGCTGGGTCAGAGGCTTTTGCATATAAAAGGCTGAGTAGCCTAAGGCAAAGGCTAAATCAACACCTCCTTAAAGATACAAGAGCCAGTCTCACTCAGTGGCCAGAGTGGAACCATCCTAAACAAAACTCAGATCCACAAGGAACACACTCAGGGCAGACGCAGTGAGCACAAAAGCCCCACTGAAACAACTCTTGCCCCATAAGGGTGTCTCCGCACAGAAGTTCTCCCACTGTAGACACAGCTGACTCTCATAACCAAGAGGCTTAGAGGTTAATTCCTCTCAGTGATCACCTAACTCAGAAAGGGAAGCAGCCAAAATGCAGAGACAAAGAAACAGGTCACAAATGACAGAAATGGAAGAAAGAAAACGACAGGATATAGAGTTCAAAACCACAGTTATTAGGTTTTTCAAGAATTTTCTAGAGACTGCCGATAAATTTAGTGAGACCACCGATAAATTTAGTGAGACCCTCAATAAATCTAATGAGACCCTCAAGGATATGATAAAGGACCAACTAGAAATTAAGCATACACTGACTGAAATAAAGAATAATATACAGAGATCCAACAGCAGA
>PVJC01042828.1:0-14781 GCA_004026665.1 Murina feae
TAAGTAAAAATTATGAACAACAAATATATATCAACGAGTGAATCTAAGAATCAAGTGAATAAAAAATCTAATGAACAGAATAAACTGGTGAATAGAATAGAATCAGAGGCATGAAAGGGAGTGGATTGACAATTTTCGGGGGTTAAGGGTGTTGGGGATGCGTGAAGAGACTGGACAATAATTGTACACCTATGGATGAGGACAGTGGGGGGGCAACGACAGAGGTTGGGGTGGGAAATGGGAGGAGGGAGCTATGGGAGAAAAAAGAGGAACAACTGTAATAATCTGAAAAATAAAGATTAAAAAAAAAAAGAAAAAAAAAGATTCTCAATTTTACTAGCTATTAAGGAAATGCAAATCAAAACTACAATGAGATACCACCTCAAATCTGTTAGAATGACCATTATCAACAAAACAAACAATATCAAGTTTGAAGAGGATGTAGAGAAAAAGGAACCCTGATTCACAGCTGGGGAATGTAACCTGGAATGGCCACTGTAAAAATAAAACCACTGTATGGTGGCTCCTCAAAAAATTAAGAATAAAGTTACTGTACGACCCAAAAATCACTCTTATGGGTAACTACCTAAAATTTTTGAAAACATTTATTTGAAAAGATATATGCATCCCTATGTTCAGTGCTGCATTATTCACAGTGGCCAGGACATGGAAACAACAAAGTGTCCTTCGACAGATGATTGAATAAAGAAGTTGTGATACATATATACAATGGCATGCTACTCAGCCATAAGAAAAGATTGGATACTCCTCCTCTTATACCACTCACAAGGGTAATTTGGATTATTTCAAATCAATAAAATAGAAAAGAGGAAAAAAGTTCACCCTGATAAAGAAATATGAAATACTCAATGATAAACTAAATAGACACTTGATTATATGAGTGCTTTGGCGGAAAAGAGGAGAAAAAATAAGAAGGAAAACTTAAAAAGAATTAATGCTTAAAGTGAGCATGCAATTTAAATAATAACTTCTAAAAATATAGCATTTATAGTACAAGACACTGTTCTATATATTAACACATCTACTCTTTACAACAACCCTAAGAGATAGTTGATATGTGATCAATCCCATTTCAACAATGGGGAAACTAAGGCTCAGAGAAATAAATAGCATTGAAGATCACATTAATTTGAAGAATTGGAACCCAAAGCCAGGTGGTCTGAATCCACCTTCCAAGCTCTTAACCACTATACTATGTCAAATATTTAAAGACATATTACAGAAAGGTTTCTCAAAGTAGTGATAAAATATTGTGGATTGCTTTTCAATTTGTAGTTTCATAAGAAACTAAAACTGGGTAGAGGGACTAAAACTAAAGCATTCTAACTTATCTTACAGAACCGAACACTTCCTTCCACACACATATATGCCAAGGAAAGGCTAAGCTGTTTCCGAAGGCCACATTCTCTACCGATTGTGCATATGATTTGGGAATATTCTGAATGGTCATAACTACTCAGTGTTTGTAGATAAAACATTTAATGAAATGTACATCTCTATGTTGATATAGACCAAAACACTAAAATATAAGCGTATAGAAAAGAGGTGACAAAAAAGTGTGGAATAGGATGCAAGGTAATTAAAATAACAAACCCTAAGCAGTTCAGGCAGAAAGAGTAAAAAGAAAGAATAAAAAAGATAATTTTCATGAATACTTCAAAACTATTTTCCAGAATCAAAAATCTTCCTTTGGTGCCCATCAGTGATAAGGGTCAAAGTTTGTACCTATACACGGAGGACTAATGTCTAGCTGTAGAGACTAGTAAGATCGATGTTTATTACCTCAAAATTTCATTCTCTCAATATGAATGAAATATGTCTCTGTTTTCTAGAAAAACAAAACAAAATAAAACTCCTGTGTATTTAGAGAGCCAGACAGGTGGTTATTTTCTTTCATGGGACTCAGTCTCATCCTTTGAGAGCTGAGTTAGAAGCACATTTGAGTTTTCACATGAGGTGATATGCTTCCTTGTACCTGCTAATAAGAGCTATGTAAACTCTCTTTCCCATTTTGACTTAAGTTATCAAGAAACTCATTCACAGTGGTCTCCTTTAGCCTAGGTTCTCTGTTAGTATTATGTCATCATTCTTGCTTGTGTGGTTCTAGCCATAGTGTGCTTAATTTAGCTACATTATTCTATTTGGCTCTCTGGTGATAAGCCATCACAAATTCTCTTTTGAAGTATATAAAATATAATAGGTTTATGAAATGCACTGCCTAAACTGAGGATAAAAAAGATTTGTTTCATCAGTAGAAATGTAAAAGAATAGATCCAGTGGTTTTGTTGGACAGTAAGTTCAATGTAGTTAAATAGTATACTATGACTGCTAAGAAGTTAACTTCATTTTACTTAGGCTGTACTCAAAGGCATATAGCTCCTATGATATCAAAGAATGTGCCCTAGCAAAGTTCTCAGCACATAGCAGATCAACAAATGTTTCATAAATTCAAGAAGATATTCCTATTATTTTTTTAATCTTTATTGTTGAAAGTATTACATATGTCTCCCTTTTCCCCCATTGACCTCTCCCAGCCCAACCCAACAGCACACTCCAGGATCTTGTATGCATATATGCATAACCCATGGAGACAGACAGATATTCCCATTCTTTAGATCACATGAAATATTGTGTTCAATGAGTGAAAACATAAAACCACACTTTGAAAGACATGTCAGACCATATCAAATATTGGCAAGTATGTGACACTGCTAGTAAAAATATAAAAATGATATAATCACTTTTGCAAACAGTTTGGCAGTTACTAGTACTTAAAAAGTTAAACATATATCTATCATAAACCCCCCATTCCATTCCTAAGTATTTATTGAAGACAAATGAAACTATACATTTCAAAAAGACATACATAAATGTGCACAGAAACTTTGTTTGTAGTTGCTAAAAATTGGAAAGCACCCAAATGTCTGTCAACAGATAATTGGATAAATAAATTGTGGCATATCCATATAGGGAATACTATTTATAATAATAAAAGTGTGATATGCTAATTAGACCAGCTAGTCAAACAACTATCCGGACATCCTTACGGACAACTTTCCGGATGAAGCTGGGGCTGCGAGGGCGGAACCCCTTGCACAAATTTCATGCGTTGGGCCTCTAGTTCAGCAATAAAATGGAACACTGATGCATAGAAAACATGAGAGAATCTATAAAACATTACACTAAGTGAAGAAAGACTGACCAAAAATACATGCTTTTTGATTCCATTTATATAAAATGCTAGAAAATGTAAATGAGTCAATAGTGATAAAGAGCAGATAGTGGTTCCCACCTGGGAATGGGGTTGGAAAGAGAAATGGTAATTACCAAGGGCCAAGAAGACACTTGAGGGGTTTAGAAATGCTTGTTGTTTTATTTTGGTAATGGTTTCTGGGGGTATACACAGATGCCAGAATTCATCAAATTGTACAAGTATGTACAATTTATTATATGCCAATTATACCTCAATAAAAGTTTTTTTAAAAATTAAGAAATAGTAAAAAATAAGAAAAAATGGAACTATACAGACAAGAGCAATATGGATGATTGAAAAGACCCCAAACCATTGTGTTCATTGAGGAAATGGGAATATTGGCCAGGCAAACAGAATCCCTTGCAAATTAAAATAGTCAACAAAGTGACTTGGGTAGGAAAGTAATTTTATGTTTCCTGAATGGTCCCAATAGGCAGTCCTGGCAAAAATGAACTCTTGATTTCACCCCACTATGAGAGAAACTCAAAACAAACTAGCAATAAATTTAATTCCTCCCCAGCCCTTTTCATCAGTGTGTGGCAAGTACCATCCACACAGTTGTTCATGCTAAATATTATCCCCACAGCCAACATCCAATGTATCAGCAGGTTGGACTGGCTCAACCTTTAAAGCATGCCCTCAGTCCACGTGTTTTTCTTCACCACTTCCACTACCACTCCAGCGTCATCTAAAAACACACATGTATGTATGTCTTCTAAAGCTGTGTCACTGCTATATGCCTCCAAATGGTCTCCCTACTATCACATTTACCCTCTTCTGTAAAATCCAGTTTCCATAGAAAAAAAAGCAGCCAGGGTGATCTTTTAAAAATGTAAATCAAATTCTATAATCGCATGATTACAATAATCCAGTTTTCCTATTACACCTTGAATAAAATCCAAAACACACTGTCATGCTTTACATAGTCTGGCATTTCCCATCCTTATCCCAAACTGTACCATCACCACCGCTGGGTGCGCTAGGGTCCATCTTGACTGTCATTCTCACTGTTCTTCAAAAATACGAGAATTTTTCCCTTGGGGCCTTTTTCCAAATTATTGTTTCTACCTGGAAACTGTATTTCCAAATTGTTACCTATCTGGTCCCATCTCATCACGTAAGCTTTAAATATCATCATTTCAGACAAGTCTTTCCTCTTCATGGATTTAAAGATGTTTCCCTCTCCATCCTTGTCCCCTGTCTCATTAGTCTGTTTTATTTTCCTAATAGCACTTAATTCTTATATATAATTTATGTATTTGTTCATTCTTTTATTGGCTGGTCCCATAACTATCCCCAGGTTTTAGAAAAATTACAGATTTATAATAGACAGTTAATATTAGAGAGACATACATTTGTTCAAGGCCAACAGTTACTTTCTAATAGTTACTCAAACCTAAGTAATATATGAAGTACTTTATAGGGGAAAATATCTCCTAAGCAAGCCCAGCACTGACTTAATTACTTTTGAGTATAATCTTATATAATAAAACCCTAATATGCAAATCAACCAAACAGCCGAACAACTGGCAGAATGACCAGTCACTATGACACACACTGACCATCAGGGGGCAGATGCTCAATGCAGGAGCTGCCTCCAGTTGAGTGTCTGCCCCCCAAAAGGGAGGTGATTGGTGGCAGCGATAGGGCCAGCCAGCGGGCAGCCCCAGGCTGCCAGCCAAGGCGGGTGCCAGTGGGGGCCCCCTGATCACCCTGCCTGCCTGTCACCCCACTGATGGCCCCAACTGCTGGCTAGGCCTAGGGACTCTACCCTGTACATTGAGAATAGTCTCTTAGATTTAAAAATTAAAACTTGGCAAGGCTACTTTAACACTGAAAAAACAGGATGATGCAGCGATGACATGCATAGACTCTGGCTTGGACATTTTGTGGTCAGCCCTGATTCTGACACTTATAACTGTGTGACAAAGCCAGTTACTCAATTTCTCTCTGCTTCAGTTTTTCCACCTATAAGATGGGGAAAATGGTACTACTGCCTCAGAAGGATCATATTATGTACTACTTTTTATAATCAGGGCCAAAAATATAGAACTGCCCATACAACAGCAAGATGCCTTTCACCTGTATGAAAAGTATGGTCACTGGTGCATGCAGCATCCTGGATCATGAGAGGGATGTCCAACTGCCGGTTTAGGCCCCACATCCCTCAAGAGATCCCGGATTGGAAAGGATGCAGCTCAGGATGAGAACTCACCTGCCTCCATGCACAAATTTCATGCACGGGACCTCTAGTGTTACATATTATTTATAATCAAAATTTTTGAGTGAGTTCTTTATTTATAGCTCATTTATTATTATTATAAAACAAGATTCACAAATACAGTCAAAATTTTAAAACAAATATTTTTAAACGTATATGTAAATGATGACTTATTGAAACCAATTTATTTTTTTAAAATATATTTTTATTGATTTCAAGGAGGAAGGGAGAGGCAAAAAGATAGAAACACCAATAATGAGAGAGAATTTAATTAATCGGCTGCAGGGCCCTCTACCAGGACTGAGCCTGCACCTTGGGCTTGTGCCCTTGACCAGAATTGAAGCCAAGACTCTTCAGTCCACAGGCTGATGCTCTCTATCCACTGACCCAAACCAATTTCTTGTAGCATGAACATAGCACTACTGGTTGTCACAGCAAGGTGTTGCTAGTATTTGGTTGCCTAAACTACGAAGAATTATGTCAAACACTCAACCTCATGTTATTTCCTTCTTATTTGAACCTCTCATACATTTTCATTATATAATTTGTAAATTCTCACTTATTCTTCTACATAAACTTCAGAATTGTTGAAAGTGTGTGTGTGTATCTTAAACCAAGTACTCTGATTGAAATTATATTACATTTATCTATTATTTATTTGGCAAGGAATGACGGCCATGTAGGAACATGGTATATATTTAGTTATTTGATTATTATTTTATCGCTAACTTTAAAAATAGGTTTATGTAATTATTAAAAGTATTCCTGGTTATTTTATGTTTTTGATACTAGTATGAAGAGACTCTTTTTCGATTAACATTTTACTTTATTAATGTTTTCTCCTGGCTGTACCTCTCACTAAATTCTCTTAATTTTGTTTTCTTAATACACTTCATTTGAATTGGGTAAATTTACTATCAAATCACATGTAAATAATGACAATTTATTTTTTTATTATTTTACTGTTTCCTTAATTTCTTTTCTATTAACCAGAAATACCAAATGACGTAGAATAATCATGATGATACAAAGCATCCTTGGTTTGTGTTTTATATTAAAAGGTCAGTCTTAGTACTTCTTCACATTCTATGATGTGTTCAGTTTGATGTTAGAAGGTCTTTAGCATACTTTGGTAATTTTATTTTCTTCCTATTGTATATAAGTTTTTTACCTAGAATGGCCATTGGTTTTCATCCAATGATTTTCAAGTCTGTGTTTTTAGAATCATATGATCTTACTCCATGGTTCTCTTTTAATACAATGAGTAATAGTGGTTCATTGTTAATTGTAAAATATCTATCCATTCATGGAGTATATACTATTTTAAACAAAGCAATCAAAATCATATTTCTCACAACTAACCGTACAAATATAGTATGAAGGTGTTTGAGCTTAGCAGCAGTTCTTGCAAACTCATCAGATCCCCCTACGCCCCTAAAATCACTCCTCCCCTGCATTCCCTACTCTCTGGGACATAACACTTTCCAGCAAGCCAGAACCAAAGTCATCTCAAGCCAGAACCAAAGTCATCTCAAGCCAGAACCAAAGTCATCTCAACTCGTTTTCTTTCTCTGACTTCTCTGACTCCCACAGCCAATCTGTCTCCCCATTCTGTTCATTCTACTTTCTAAGCATCTCTCAATTTCAAACACCACATCCATTAGGTCCTCAATATCTCTACCACTTTGGCTAGAGAATTCTGATAAGAATTGTGGTCTCCCATATTGCTCCCACACTCCCAAAAGACCTCCCATACTTCAGCTAGGAACTGAGGGTGACTTTTCTTGCTTAAAATGCAACGTTTTGTCATAAACAGGAAGATGGTCTCCAAACTCCTTAAAATGGCACATAAGGTGTTGCATGATCTTCCCCTCACCCCTGCCAGTCTCTGCCTCCATGCCACATGCATGCAACCCTAAGATGTAGGTATGCCAATGTTCATCATTATCTCAAATGCCCCCTTGCAGTTTCACATCCTTTCATTGTAGCTAACCAGCTTCCTGACTATGCGTTCCTCCCTACAAACCCTTCCTCTCATATTGTCCCAAACAATAATAATAGTAGTTTTTGATTACCACTCTCATAGAAGGAGCTAATCTTAGACTATTAGTTTAGTCATCTTCCAACCCCTCTTCATTTAACCTCGGAATCCCTAGTATTTGGAGCAGTGTATTACATAGTGTAGAGACTCAGTTGGGTTTATATGTATATATTGAACTTTAGATGAATGCAAATTGAATTTAGCAGTGTACATGCTGGTTTGCAACTTAATTCTAAAGTCAAAGTAAACAAAAGGTCACAGTATTCTGTATAGGTACTACTCCATATGCATACTGTACTGAATCAGGACAAAAGAAGACACTGAACAATTGGGATGATTCCGGAGAAGGCACTAGGGTAAGGACCTTGACAACAAGGGCACAAAAGATTTTCAACATGTTTCAGATCAGAGAAGGACTAGCAACTCAACTGCAGGAACATAGAATGTTTGGATATTGAAAACGATAAAGGAAACAGAATAATTGTCTCCTATACTTGTAGTCTTCAACTTAGAGTTGAAGAGAAGAAAAGGAATAGGATCACAGATCCCAAGACAAAGAGACAATTCTCATCTTAGGCAAGAGGAATGTAAGAAATTTTCATCCACATGATATAATTCATAGTCATTAAAAAACTATAGGTCTTTAGCTTCTCCTGGTGTATCTCAAAGAGAAGTGAATGGCAGTTTGTAGTGGAAGAGTTCTTAGTTCGAACTATTCTAGGCAATGCAGAACATTTAACATCTCAGGTTCCCATCCACAAAAGCTTGATAATGTCCTTTGGTCACTGGAACAATAAAAAGTGCTCTAATTTATTAAACACTGCTTTCATTTGAGGATAACTGAAATTCATACTATGTTTTTGAAATTGTGCAAGGTATTTTAATATATTATTTAATTCTCTCAACAACAAAGCAAGATAGGAACTGTCACGTCCACGTCAAGATAAAGAAATTAAAGATCTGCTTGTAGCTGACAAAACTTCCTGAATCACTTCGCCTGCTTGTATCTCTGACAACGTAATATTTTAAGATTTCTCTTAGATTACATGGCCTGTTCGGCTACCTGAGACTCTTTTAAGGTTCTGGGATGCAGACCATTGATTTCACTTGCAAATATTTTCAGTGGCCAAACCATTTACATTCAGGCTCCTGTCTCCTTAACTGAAGTTAATTCTTGTGGTAGCTCTACCACTTTGAAATGATCTAGTTTCATGTCTTATTCACTCTTGTTTTGACCTATCTCATTGTAGTAAGATTTACCATGTAACAGTATGTAAAAATTCCCTACTTATTAAAATTAATCAAGTAGTTTAAGTAAAGAGAAATGAGGCAGCCTGCCAAAGACCATAAAGCAAATGAATTTGGAGTCAAATCCATGTCACTACTGCAATCAATAAGTTGAGGATAAAGGAGTCATATTTTAGCTTGTGCAAGGAAAGTATTTATGGTTTATATATAAATATATCTGAGGAAAATAATGTAATATAATTGTTAAAAATTCGTAAACTAGAGACAGAGTCTAGAGCTTGACAATTTACTAATTTCATGACTTGGGTAAGTTATTCAACCTCCCAGACCTCAGTTTTCTCATGTGTGAAATGAGATCATTGTAGTATGTATTTCATAATGTGTGAAATAAATAAACTAATATGTAAAAATGCTTAGAATATTTTCTGGAATATTCAAAGTTCCCCATAAATTTTAACTGTTTATGATTATGAAGGAATTGAGTAATTCCAACTCTATCATTTGTTATCTTGGGAAAGTCATTTTATCTCTCTAGGTTTGCTTTCTTGTCAATAAACAATGATTTAAAAGAGTCAGTTCAGAAATTCTAGTTTTATTAATACAAATTCATCAACTTTTTATCCTCCAAAATTTTTACTGGATATATCTGACTGAGGCATCACTGGTTGCACATTTTCTTTAGAATATTATGTAACGTTTATCTTACATCACTATTTTGCTGACACCAAACGGCAGTTATTTCTGGTTGTTTTTTGAATTAATAGGTCCTGTTAACACCTATGACAACTGTCCACGGTTCAGTTTTCATATCTGCCCACCCAAGGAGCAGAAAGTACAGACTAGCTATCATAGCTGTGTCTGCTTAATGAGAAGGGGAAAGGATGTAATGCTTGCAAGTACAACATGTGCTGAGTTTTGGATTATTCAGTTTGTTGATCTTCTAAGAGAATTGATCATGAAATGTGTTTTATGTCTTAATATAAGATGGTTACTTCTACAAAATCTATACTCCATTTGCTGCATTTTATCCTGCCAGCTGTCTCTTTGGGATCTTGTCTGATAAAATATACGAGTGTCTTTTCCCCCTTCTATTCATTATCTCTAAAAGCATTTCAGTATCTTATTTGGCGATAACAAGTGTCTATTCAGTTTCTGCAATGATAGGAAATCTATGTTTTAAGTCATGCTTGTCAACCACCTGAGCTTCCACTAGTGTTTGGAAAGTTTAATGCACAAATACAGCTTTAATAAATCAGCTCCACGAATTAGTTCATTCAGCATAAAACAGTAATGTCGATGAAAGGAGACAATTTATATGTTACTAGTTAATGAATTCAATAAATTCTTCTAGACATTACTGGTCATTCTTTTGTAAAAATTAATTGTGTTTTCATTATATTTCAGGCAATAGGCTGGGCATAACAATTTTTAAAACTTAACACGTCTCCTCTTGTACTTTATTTATTTTGTTTGTTATTTTTTAAAATATGCTTTTATTTATTGGAGAGAGAGGAAGAGGCAAGAAATAAAAACATCAATGATGAGAGAGAATCACTGATCCACTGCCTACTGCATGCCCTCTACTGGGAATCAAGTCCTCAACCTTGGCATGTGCCCTGACCAGGAATTGAACTATGACCTCCTGGTTCATGGGTTGATGCTCAACCACTGAGCCACATTGGCCTGGATTTTTTTGTTTTGTTTTTTAGATTTCACAAATAAGTAAAATGTTATGGTACTTGTCTTTCTCTGTCTGACTTATTTCACATACCATAATATCCTCTAGGTATATCCATGCTGTTGCAAATGGTATGATTTCATTCTTTTTTATAGCCAAGTAATATTCCATATGAAATATGTACCACATCTTGTTTATATAATTGTCTATTAATGGACATTTAGATTGCTTATATGTCTTGGCTATTGTAAGTACCTGACCATTATTAGCTTCTTTATAAATATTTTTGAATAGCTAAAATGACTAGGAACATAACATGTAACATATTAAAAAGAAAACAAAATAGAAAATATCCATATTAGTTATATATTGATGATAGGATTATGAGCTTTCTGGTGTCTATAGTTTTCTATTTCAGTTTCTATTTCAAAATCAGGAAAAAGTCTACTAAATATGGTTTAAAATTATTTATAAAACTGGTTACTAATCTCTGGCTAAGGCCCAAATAACATTTAATTTATTTAGAAAAGAGTCTTTTTGAAAGAATAATTCTTAGAAATGAAAATCCAAATATTGGACCAAAGTTCTCTCAGGTATACACAAAAGTCATATGTCTTTCTTACAAAGCCTTAACTTACTTGCCTATTTCATACAAAGTATTTTTGTTTTTTTTATTGATTTCAGAGAGGAAGCGGGGGGCGGGGTGCGATATCAGGGATGAGAGAGAATCACTGATTGGCCAGCTCCTGCATGCTCCCTACTGAGGATCAAGCCTACAACCTAGGCATGTGCCCAGGCTGGACATCAAACCCTGACCTCCTGGTTCTAGATCAATGCTCAACCAACTGAGCCAAACCAGCCAGAGCCATCCAAAGTGTTTTTAAATATTAATAGCATATATGATTGTTTACAGAGAGTTACTTAATTAGAGATATATCTGAAACTAATTTAAATCTGAGCACACAATTGTAAACATACATCTAGGTCTATTTATCATGACATGCTTCAAAAAAAACTGTAATTAGATGTGTTTGGCATTGTAAAGCAGAAGGAAAAGTATGGTATGTCAAATTATTCCAAATGTATAATGCTTTGCCCTCGGGTTCTATATTTTTATCAGCATATTCCAGCCATCTCTGAGTGAGTACAAGAGTTTGAACAACAGAGATCAATACAAAACAAAGCAGTAGAATTAATAGGAATTGGTATGGTGAAAGTGCTAAGGGAAAGAAATAAGTTGAGGAATCCAAGCAACTCATGAATTCACTGTAACTAAAAATTCAGCGGGGCATCAATTTGCAGTAATAGAAAACCAACAGCATCCTTAACCATATGGCTTTACTACGTACCAAAGGGCACTAGCCATTTTCAAAAGCATTGCTTTGAATTGTGAAAGCAAACAATTTCTACATGTTTACTGTTATTTCTAGAGACTGAAAAAAGACACCTGCTTGGCACCCTTAAGACGTTCCCCATGAACTTAAGCAGAGTTACTAGTAATTCCTTCCTCTTCTCTGTAAACATTCAGTATGGTACATACATTTATTGTTGTATTTATTATGTTTCTAAAATAGTTTTCACATCATCTCCTCTAGTCCACAAAGCTCTACAAGAACTTATTTAGCTCTAAGTCCAGAACACCTGGAACATAGCAGTTGTTAAATACACTTTGGCTGGGGGGGGGAAAAGAATAAGTGGAATATTGCTTTTATAATTTACAGTTATCCTGTATATTTTATGAAGCACAAATATTTTAATGTTTTATACTCTCAAGGATAAGTAATTATGGCTGTCATGCTTTGGTCCAGCATAAACAGTGATTCCAGGGATGACAAATATTTAATATGCGTATTGTCATTTCCTTAAGCTCCACCCACGGCAGACATTTTTAACCAATCATGACATCTTTGCTGTAGAGTTAGAATGGGTTCTTCAATCTTCATCACAGTATCCTAGGGAGCCTCCACAAGAATGCTAACCAATTTCTCTTTCTGATCTTCTGAACACTCATCTGAAAACCCATCACTTGTCAAGATTGACAAGTACCATGAAATATCCTCTTTTGCTTCAATATATCAAAAGTTCTCTAAAACACATTATACCCTTGATGTGTGCTAGCATTCTTTTTCAATACCATGTCAAATGAGGCTCCAAAGTCACTTCCTGTGATTAAATGATTTTAATATTAAATTAGTATCATTCGTCACTATTATTTTTGTTTTTGTTTGGGTTAATCCTCACCCAAAGATATTTTTCCATTGATTTTTAGGGAGAGTGGAAGGGAGAGGGAGAGACACAGAGAAACATCTATGTTAGAGATGTTTGCCTCCGGTTGGTTGCGTCCGGCACACACCGCAACCAGGGAACCTGAATCCATGGTACATTCCCTTGACTGGAATCGAACCAGGGACCCTTCAGTCCAAGGGCCAACGCTCTATCCACTGAACCAAACCGGCTAGGGCATTCATCATTATTTTCAACCATAGGACACAGTCCCATTAGAGAAAGTTACTACTTTCACTTATGAGAGGGAATAAGAGGGAGGGAGAGATGTAAACGTCGTGTTGGGGACTGTTGCCCCAGCACTCTGCCAGCACAGCCAGACAGGAAAGCAGCTGCTGCCCTGACAATGGACCAGGCCCTGTCTATTGATTTAGTGATAGGAAACCTTTACCTCTCTCCACGTGTGAGAATACCTGCTTCCTGCTGCTCTAAGCACCTGCCCAAGGCCAGCACAAAGAAAGCTGCCTTATTTAACGGAGGCAGTAAAGACAGAACAAGAAAGGTCCTATGGCAGGGCATACTGAGGAATGACTGCTCTTGGAAAAGCTAAAATTTGGAGTCTTAGCAGGAAGACTGCAACGGTTCTTGTAGGAGCAAAGTCCCGGACCAGCCTCTCAGGGGCTCCGACAAACGCACAATTGCATCCAGGGGTCACGAAACTGCGTGATCAACCACCAATCCATATGCCTTGCCGGTGGTGAGAACTGAACAGTGACTCTCAGAGAATGCCCACAGTTGAAGTTAGCTCCTGTTGGCTTAAAAATTAGTAATAATTTGATATTCTTAAAAATTCTACATCCTCCTTAACTCCATGTGGTCACTGAGGCAAATTCAGCATGCAAAATCCTTTTTTAAATTCAAATTGTTGTTTTATATGCATTTTGTAAAACATTATTTCTTTTTTAAAAAATTGATTTCAGAGAAGAAGGGAGGAGAGACAGATAGAAACATCAATGATGAGAGAGAATCATTGATTGACTGCCTCCTACATGCACTCACGGAAGATCGAGCAGGCAACCCAGGTGTATGCCCTGACCGGGAATTGAACCGTGACCTCCTGGTTCATAGGTCAACGCTCAACCACTGAGCCACCGTGGCCGGGCCATCATTTATTTAAAAGTGTGGAAGCTTGTATGCATGCATATAAGTATAACCAATGGACACAAGACACTGGGGGGTAGGGAGGCTGGGGGAAGGTCAAGGGGAAAAAGAAAAAAGGAGACATATGTAATACTCTTTGTAATACTTTAAGCAATAAAACAAAATTAAAAAAATAAATAAATAAATACAATTTGGCAACTTTTTTAAACTCTTTATAAAAAAGTGTGGATGCAGCCATTCTTCTTCTGCAGTTAGAGTGATTGCAGAGGTCTAGTGGAGGGCCGAGGGGAAGGAAGCTGGAGGCTAGGCCAGTGGGACACTGGTCACCAGAAAGTCTGAGCAGAATACCAGACAGTGGGTGAGTGAGTGCATGCAGTCAGAGACATCCTGCACTCTGATCAGAATGATCCAGTTTTTATTTTTATTTTATTTTTTAAAATATATTTTATTGATTTTTTACAGAGAGGAAGGGAGAAGGATAGAAAGTTAGAAACATCAATCAGAGAGAAACATCCATCAGCTGCCTCCTGCACACCCCCCACTGGGGATGTGCCCGCAACGAAGGCACATGCCCTTGACTGGAATCGAACCTGAGGCCTTTCAGTCCGCAGGCCAACGCTCTATCCACTGAGCCAAAGCTGGTTAGCGCCCTGTTTTGATTTTTTATTTAGTTTATCATGCTAGATACTAGGAGTAACAGTAACAATAAGAACAGCTAATTATGGGTGGGCTGCTTTTTGTGTTGGGCACTTTACATACTTTATCTTACTTGACTTAAATCAAATTTAGGAGGTAAATATTAGTATCTAAACTTTATAGGTCAAAACACTGAGGCTTACAGAGGCTAAGTGGCACACATAAAATCACACTGCTAACGACCAGAGGGGCCAGAATCAAACACGAGAAGTTTAAGTTTAAAGTATGCACACATTCAG
>PVJC01042829.1:0-14771 GCA_004026665.1 Murina feae
GGGTAAAAGGTGGCAGGGGGTCAGCGGCCTGCTTGGCAGCTGTCCAGGCCCTTGGAGGGGCATCGGGGAGCGGGTAGGAGGTGGCAGGGGGTCAGCGGCCTGCTTGGCAGCTGTCCAGGCCCTTGGAGGGGCATTGGGGAGCGGGAAAGAGGTGGCAGGGGATCGGTGGCCTGCTTGGCAGCTGTCCAGGCCCTTGGAGGGGCATCGGGGAGCGAGAAAGAGGCAGCAGGGCAGTGGCCTGCTTGGTGGGCTTCCCAGGCCCTTTGCAGGGGCCGGGGTCCTGCTTGGCAGCTCCCAGACCCCTTGGTGGCACCGGGAAGTGGGAAAGGAAGGCAGCAGGGGACGGGTGAGTGGGAAAGAGTTGGTGGCCTGCTTGGCAGCTTCCCAGGTCCGTTCTGGGGATCAGGGAGCAGGAAAAGGCTGGCCTGACCACGAAGCGGGGTTTTCCCTGCTTTCTGGTGGCTGGTGGAAGATGGGCAGTAGGCAAGCTTGGGAGGCAGGCAGCACCCAGCCCTGGCCACAGCTCAAAAAAGAGAACAACATGCAGGGGAGGGCAAGAGTCTGAGAGATCAACATAGAGGGGGTGCCTGCTCCAAGCCTTGATGTTGTGCCTGGGGGCAGGTCCCCAGCAGGTAGACACACACAGGAGGACTGCTCCGAGCCTCAGATGAGGCTAGGGGCAGGTCCCCAGTGGTGACACACACACATACACACACACACACACAAAAGGCACCTGGCAGACTGGGGCCATCATAGGACATCCACTGAGGGGTCCCAGACTGTGAGAAGGCACAGGCCGGGCTGAGGGACTCCCTCCACCCCGAGTGCACAAATTTTTGTGCACCGGGCCCCTAGTAAAATATATATTTTTTAAAAAGAAAGAAATGGAATTCTCCTCCTCTTAGTACTTTATTCTCAATATGAAAGACAAATATAGTTTAATGGCAGCCAGTTTCACAATTACCTTCCTCAGCACAGGTTGATTTTGTAGTCAGAATATATTAGCATACCAATTACAAGGTTAAAAATATCAAATACATCTAGGCAGCTGGAGTCAGATAACCTCTGAATTCATTTGAATGTTTATCTCCTCCATGGAAAGAACTGGAAAAGATATCTATAAATTCAAAAGGAAACTCTGCTTTACACCCAAATACCGTAGTTCAAGTGCAGGTGCTAATGTTTTCCTTCATCTCTGTGAAAGAAAGGACTGTACTAGTTAAAGGGACAGGGCTTTCTATTGTGGAGAGGTGAAGTGTTAGCCAAGCAAAAAAAATATTTGCTAAAGCCTTTGTGTTATAAATTCTAAGCAAGTTAACAAATATTGAAGCTCTTCTTTATTTACTTCACCTAGTTTAAGCTTTATCAAAAGGCAGTACAAGAAAAAGAAAATCCTTGGATATTCTAAATTACAATTACAGCAGCGAGAGAGTGAGAGAGACAGTCAGTCTGTGGACCAGAACTGACAAAAGACGGCTCACATTCCAGTGTATCTGCTGGGATTTAGGATTAATTTTCAGGTGGCTATTCCCACGATTATCCAAAAGGGAAAACAGTGGGGTGCCACAGAACCCCCCAAACCCCCACTTCTTTCCTTTTTTTAATATATTTTATTTATTTTTTTACAGAGAGGAAGGGAGAGGGATAGAGAGTTAAAAACTGGGGATGTGCCCACAACCAAGGTACATGCCCTTGACCAGAATCGAACCTGGGACCCTTCAGTCTACAGGCCAATGCTCTAACCACTGAGAAAACCAGTTAGGGCCACACTTATTTATACATGAATTTTTAAACCTGTTGTCCACTGCTAACCCATGGGAGCTGACGCCTCTTCCTTGGACTCTTTGGGCTTATCCTAGAACTAGCCCACTTCACTTAACCCATCCCCTTGGTCTACAGGCAATGGAAATCCTTTTCAGAATGACTTACATCTTTCTCCCCACACCTAATGTATTAACCACTTGCAAAACTACGAATGACTTGCTATCTTCCCGCACCCTCCCCCCGTCATGCTGCTGGCAGCGTAGGCTCCATGCCCCGAGACTGGCCTTTTTTTTCTGCTAGCAATGGCCTAAAAGACTTTTTAGGCCATGGAAGCTCAAATTTTTTTCACAAACACTAGGAAGAGCTAAAACCTCACGTTTTTCCGAAATAGCCCAATAAACACAACTTCAAGTTATGATGTTATAGGACTAGTTTCCCCAGAACAAGATCAATCCAGGTGCTGTCTTACCTTACATTTACTGAGGAATATTTAAATTACCCAATGTGCAGATTTATCAAAACTTAAGAGACAGGCTTACGTGTAAGATTATCTAGTATTTCTACTATATTTAACCTAGAAAAACATCAGAGCTTAGTTTTTAAAAATAGGGTATGTGAACTATGAAGTAAAGGAAGATTACTCACTGTCCAGCCGGGCCGCTCTGTCATCTATCACGCACTGCTTTGTGTAGGAATCTTCGATGGTTGGATCATAATCCGTCACAAAATAGGACTATAAGAAAAATTACCTTGTTTTAGAAGTCATGTCTGCCTAAACAAGTACCAATGTAACTTTATCAAATCCCACATATCCAGAAGTAATAAAAATATTTTCATTGTATTAAGGCTTATCGCTACTATGTCAATTCCCCATTAAATGAAGCAGCTTTCAAATGGAGAAAAAAAATTAAGTATCTGAATCGTCATCTCTGAAATATGCAAGAAGACTATAAAACATCTGCAGGTTGTTTTCATAATCAACTTATATATACACCTAAGAATCTAGCTATCAAGAAAAACTAAGAAAACACAATAAATTCAAATTCCGGTCTATATGCAACCCGACCGTAAGCATCAGTCCTAAGAACAAAGTAGTTGAAACAAACGGAGACAGCAGAGGCCTGGAAGATTGCACGTCCCGCTCCTCTTCTCATGCCTGTCTTAGTCTTTCCACCAGCCTTGTAGAATATTATCATAAGAAACATGACTTCTGGATTCTTTCATTTATAGGGATCTCAACTTATTCTTTCACTGATATTCTTGTTATCTTAATTTCAATTTCCCTCTTTCGTTAGCAAAGCCTCCCAATTGTCATCCTCTGAATCATCACCAGCAGAAAGCACAGTTCAGGTAGCAGTCAGAAGGGAAGCATCTTAGCGAACCAAATAAATGTCTGTGTATTATATTTCACAGTTTTTTTAAAAATGTTTTTAACAAGGAAACTACAGCAACCACAAGAATCTGAGAGAGACTTAGTTCCCCATTCTTACAGAAGGGCACTAACTAGGACACTGACATCACCCTGCTCTGCTATCTCCTTCACTCCCCTCCCACTGGCTCATTACAAAATCTGAGGGAATGACTTGGAGGAAGGCAGTTTAACACTAAGAACCAACACCAGAGGTGTTCAGCCATTGTGCAGGCAAAGGTTCTTGGCAGCAGGACCTGCTTGGCTCCAGGGACACAGCGTTCTTAAGGGACAGCCCTGGACATGGTGACCTATGCAAACTCCAAAAAGCTACGCACACACCAGAACTCTGCACAGGACAGCAAAGAAACCCCTGGTTTGAGGAGGGCGGGTGGGTAGAAAGGGTGGGAACAACGATCTGCTTGCTACCATGACTTCACATATTTATTTTATTTTTCAGGGATACTTGCCACAGTTATTTTTTAGGGTTAACTTTAATCATAGAATTCAGTATCCATAATCCTACTTCCCATTTGATGGTTTCATTTAAATGCATAATTTATTAAACAAAGTCTGTAAAAGAAACGTTTACCAACAGGAGGAGCTTGGAGTAGAAAGCCATTTCCATCACTACCCCATTCCCCATGTAGAAATAAACAGATATCAAAACAATCCTGGACTTGCTTCTTGGCATCCACACCGCTTCAGAAAGTAAATACAACTGGCAACAATATTCTTCGCACCGACTACTCTAAACAACTTAAATCTGCAGTCTTTCGCCAAGCAAGTGGAATAAAACATACTGTTGATATAGTTTTAAGATTAGTTTCCTGAAACATGCTTCTCCACAGAAATCTGATACCTCTTGCCACGCTTTCATCTCACAAACCTGAATTTCACTGAGTATTCCCAGCTTATGCCTAAATGTGCTAAAATGCGCTCACTGTTGTTCCCACTTTTGTCCGAAAACATAATGGACAAATATTAACTATATTTTTCAAATGTCCAGGTCATGCATAATAGCTAGTTCTTTCAATGTGATTGGTCCTTTTGCATTGTGAAACTAAATTAAAACATTACCACTTTTAGGAAACTTGTAGTTTAAGCAACTTTGAGGGCCATTAAAATAAATGTAGTGGCTGTGGAAGTTTCATGTTTTCTTTGGATGTCTTGGTTCTTGAAACAATCTTAATGTTATAAAAAGTTTGTCACTTTACTAACACTGGCAAGCACTTATTCCATTCATATTAATTTCTAAGACAAATTAATTTTGTAATTTCTGGATATTTAGGTCCACATTTCATCGCCATTGTGTCCTGTTTTCAAAAGTTGTCCGTAGAGCCCATCGTCTTCTTACTATATGTAGACTTTCAAGAGTCATCCTTACTGAAAAGCATCTTCTTGCCTCAGAGATCCATCCTGAGGAACACTGTTAGGTCAAGGGCCTCAAGATCTGGGCAAGACAGAGCTTTGGATATAAATCCTGTTTCCTTTCTTTGCTGCAAGTAAATCAAACTACCTTGTGACAACTATGCCTCATTCTTGAAAACACCCCAAGTGGCGAGCCCCTTGAGTTCAGTAACAGCATCACTCTGGACATGGCTGTCACAAAACCAAAGACCCTCTTTCCCTTTCCTAATTCTAATAAGCCACAGCTCAGAACATGCCTAAAACAGGCAATCATCATGCGCAGGTAACAAGCATAATCATCACCTCCCACCAGAAAGACATAACATTTTTGTTGTCTAAACGTGGGTACCAGATACTTGATCACCAACAAGAAATCAGGCTCTGGTGAAGGGCAGTCCTGGATTGAAGTCTAACTCTGTTTGCTAGCTGTGGAATTGGAGACAAATGACTTTATCTTTCTAACCTTTAGCATCTATAAAATAGGACAGCAACAAAACCTGGTGGAACAGGTAAAATGAAGTAATGCATATAAAGTGCCAAGACATGCAGATGGTTCATAAACATTAACCTTAATATTTTTGTCACATGGCTAGATGGTATGAACTAGTTTTTTTTATTCAAGTCTATAGACTTGCTAATCCCAGGAACTGTAATAATTCCAATCCTAGTTATACCACAGACCAACTTGGTATTCAAAATGTTGTGAATCAAAAATAAATGCTATCTTCACTCCATCTGGGATTCTGGAAATATTTTCTGGATCTGAGCTGTACCGTCCAAATATAGGCATATGTAAAAATTCATCAAGCTGTACATTTAAGGTATGTGTATTTTTTTGCATGATACAAATTATACCTTTCTAAATTGCATAAGTTAATGGTTGCATTAAATGGTGCCTTTGTTACTTATATGATTCAGTACTTTGTTTACACAGTATGCAAAGTCTTCTAGTTTGATCTGTGCTGTTCACCATTCAGACTTACTTTTCACCACTTGAAATCCTGCAGCCAATTGCTCTTGCTCTCGTTCATTTGCTCAACAACTATTTACAGAGCATCACAGGGACAAAGTCCCTACTTTCAGAGCCCACTGTTTTTTGCACAACATCCAGTAATTGTGCTATTAGAGAAGAGGAGAATAAGGAGTGTTAAATGTATTGGCCGAAGAACAGAAACAGCATGAAATGCCAATACCATGCTTGTTCAGAAGGCAACAAATTCAAGGGGTTAATACTGCAGTGCCTAATGCACAGGAACTACATATACATTCACCTATTATAAACACAGAGGCCCTGCAATTTGCCAGAAAAGAAAACAGTCTGTCTACTGAAGTTGAAATGTTACCTACCACAGTCCAGAAAAAGGATATTCTGTAGCAGAAAGCAAGGAAAACCCAAGTACAGTATTGCACTGTGGAAGATAGGAGAGGTTCGGGCAAGGCAGGAAAGAATTGGGCTGAAGAGTCCAGAAGAACACAGTGAAGGGGGAGAAGGAAGGGGGCGGGGACGGAAACGTGTGTTTTCTCGGTATCACAGGAGAGGATGCAGGGAGAAAGATCCTGGCCCAAGAGAAAGGGAGTGCTCCTCCCAAGGGCAGGATGTCTTCCAGGCAGTAAGAAGGGCAAATGGATTCACGTTAAGGATGGTAGGAGGCGTGGAACAAAGTTAGAATTAGGGAAGCTAGCCCATTCAGACAGGGAGCTCTACTTCCCCGGATAAAATCTGGGGACGCCCTTAATAATGTAGAGTGTTAAGGCTGTGATAGCAGGAGCATTGCATTACATGCCACCAGATTGCTTGGCCAACTCACTATCTTCCCATTCAAAGAAGCTGCCTTAGGGAAGCAAAGGGGGAAGGGAAGGAATGAGAATGATACTACTTCTGCATTCAGTGGGCAAGAGTGACAACCCACTTTCTCCTGCCGCCACGCTACTGATGAGTGTAGTTACCGAGCACTGCCACAGAGCGGTGCCTGGTCCGTGCACTGACTGGGACAGGTAGGTAGAAACTGGGAGCTCAATAAAGCCACCACACTTGTTAAGTCCACTCCCCTGTATTTAAAAGGACAGAAGGCTAGACCTGCAGGCCACAGATGAGTTTAAACAGATGACAGCATTTCTGAGCACAGCACCATTCTCATGAGTCCTGGAGCCCTCCAGCAACATGCAGTGCAGAGGGGAGGGGAAAAGAAGGGGGGGGGGAATAGTTGAGACCATATAGAAAAACACTGATACTACTGAATCTGGGTAATGTGTATCTGAGAGTATATTTTACTATTCTCTCTACTTTTGTATATATTTGCCAATTTTCATATGAAATTTATTTTTTCAATCTGGTGGTAGCACCTAAGCACTATAGAAAGGGTCAAATCAAAGGACAAAAAGATGCTTTTCAGCTGAGCTTTCACTCATTGTATTCAAAACCAAATTGCCTAGAAGCCTAAACATTTTTTTCTTGGTCAGAATATTTTCCAGCTTTCTTTATATATTTTTCACTTTTATCATCCATCCTTTCCCCCACTCCAACGATATAAACTCCATGGGGGCACAGACTTCTGTCGGAGGTAACTGACTTCCCTAGCACTTAACACAGCAAATCACTGGCAGATCCAGCACTAAAATCAAAGTTTGCAGGCTCTTTGACGTAAGCTCCTTCTATTTCACTTATTTCGAAAGTTAAATGACTCTTAAACTCATCTCCATTCCCTCCTCCATTATATCCATTTTTTAAAAAAGTATCTTCAATTACAAGAAGAGCAGTCATCCTTTATTTAGCATTTAACATGTGGTAAGCAGTTTATAACATTACATTTTATTATGTGATACACACAATATTTTCCTAATTAATTTTTACAAGGTTGTGGCTCCTTCCGAGAGCTGGAGTGGGGAGAGGAGGAGGGGTTGAAAAGGCTGCACATGGAAGAGTCTCTGTGTGGGACCCGCCCTGTGCAATCCCAGGACTTAAATGAGGCTGTTTACACCTCCCACTCTCCGTCCTTGGGGTTTCATGGGTACCTCTCCTGGTCTCCATCATCTTCCAGGTGGCCATGCACAGCGCCCCTTTTCAGAAGGCTTTATGCTGGTTCCATCCAGAAGCTCTGGGAAACACTGCTGTTTTTTGATGTTCAGGTGGCTTACTACCGTGTTTCCCAAAAAATAAGACATCCCCCGAAAATAAGATCTGCTTAGTTTTGCCTCTTACTGAAATATAAGCCCCCCGAACATAAGACCTCCCCAAAAATAAGGCCTCTCCCGAACATAAGGCCTCCCCAAAGCCCCTCTAAACACAAGGCCTTCCATTTTCGGGGAAACAGGGTATAGGGTGGGGCAAGAGTAGGTTTACAGATGCTCACAGGGAAAATAATGCAATAATTAATAAATAGTAATACAAGAATAAACTTTCATGTGTTCAAAACTGTAAACCTACTCTTGTCCCACCCTGCACAACCCTCTTTTGTTCTCTCTGCTCTGCTGATTCACATTTGAATCCTTATGTTCCCCAAACAAGAGGCTACAGGTCAAGTTCTCAGAATAATTCTGTCAGTGCCTTCCCCATGATCTGGCTTCAATGAAGGGGTATAAGAAAAGCACCATCTCCTCTCCGCTATGAGAGACGATGGAAGGACAGAAAGCACACCGCGTACTAACAGCTCTTTCCTCAAATCTTAACTCTCCACACTCTTATTTCCTGGAGATAAGGTACGGGCTAAATGTGCAAAACCAATTTAAGTCATATTCCATGCATGTCCCTGGAATATGAGGGTGACATGGCAACTATGACTTTATTCTCAGCCTTTGGAGAGAAACTAAACAAGGGTAGAGTTCTAGTGGAAATCCAGTGATATACATCCAAGTAAATTTGATGTATCCAAGGTCGATCTCATGCTTTTTGGGACTTCCTTGAAAGGGAGTTAAGTTGTACACAGACCCTTAAAATACTGACTGCTAGAAGCCCCAATATTATAAAGATCGCAACGGGGAGTTAAGGATTACTTTCCCAGAGCTCAGGAGGGAGCTGGTTAGCCATCGGTGGTCTCTATTTGCTAAAACAAGAGCAGCACAAATTCCTTTGGTAACACTTGAGAAGACTGCAGCAACCTCAGGCAGCTGGGAGCCCGAGTCCGGCTCTTCCTGGTGTCACTTCTGAACAGCAGCTGTCAAGTCACAGAGAACCTTTGTTCCCTGCAATACCCTCTCTTATTTTCTTGTCAAATGTTTCCAATATGCTTAATATTCCTTCACTCAAATACTTTTTTTCTCACTGAAATTAGTATTGCATTTAATCTAACATGTATAATTAATTACAGAGATCTCCATAATGTATCCTCCAGAACTCGAATGCAGAATAATAAAAGCCACACTAAGCCCAGTAAGCCATTTAGTTTCCTTTTAGCAAAACTCAGGCCTCCATGTGACTTCTGGGCAATCTCAGCAATATGCACACCTCATGGAGAAGGTATTTGGTTGCAGATCAATGGGTCTGGTATGCAGCAAACAAAAGTACAGTACAAAGTCAACTTACAAACTAGTCCTGTTACAAAAGTTTGTTTCTAAATCAGTTATTTGGTACTCTCCCCCAGAGAATAATCTGTTTAGGTCCATAGCCAGACCACAAACTACCACTGAAATATGGTGCTGAGCCAGTATTAACCCTGAGTCCAAACCTCTGAAGCAGAATCATTTGACCCTAAAAAGAACTGGGAAAAGGATTTCACTTCCTTTCCCAGAGTACAGAACCAGCCAGCCCTAACCTACACTTACAAGATGAGAAGCTTGTCTTTGGGGCATCCTGTGTGCACCCCAGCCTCCTCATTAAGCCCCAACTGCCCACTACACTCTTACTCGATTATTAGCTCTATTCTGAAAACATTCTAGGTACAAAACCACTTACCTCTCTCCCTGCTGCTCCACTCTCAAATGAAAACTAACAGTTCCCTCAAGAGAGCTAATCTCACCAGAGGCACAAGGTGAAAAATTATCAGTCCAAATGAGAGCGCGCTGCAGTCTGAGAAAGCTCACCCCAGCCCTCCATGCCCACACTTGCTATTCTAAAAAGCAACATTCAAAACCAAAATGAATCTTTAGTAACATTTTCAGCACAGGTGAGAAAGGAAAAGAAACACTTCAGACTGTGAAGGGAAAATTATTCAGAGGACTCAACCACCACCTCATGTCCGCTCCCCAAAGGGAGCTTCAGCTTATTCTTCAAAGCTCTTGTCCTTTCAAAAGAAAGGAAAGGTTTTCCTCTTCCCCCTTCTTCCACAATAGTACAAAAATGTTAGTTCATAATACCAGCAGAGTGATTTCGAAAATTGTCAATATGAGGAAACGGGAGCTGCCATGGCTGCAGCCACTATTCCCATATACAAGCCATTTGCAGGTAAGAAAATATATCACTGTATATTCATCCTTCAAAGCTGGCATATTTAGAGACCATTAAGCAACAATAAGCCAGTGGCCTCCATCATGCAGCATGAAGTTTATTTCCCTTGCTTGACCTTAATAGTTATTAGTTTGCTTTCATCTCCCAATTATTAGTCTTATTACAACACTAGGGGCCCGGGAGGGAGGGGTCCTTCAGCCTGGCCTGTGCCTCTCACAGTCTGGGACCCCTCGGGGGATGTCCACCTGCTGGGTGTGCCTGGCCAGCCTGGGTGAGGGGCTGATGGCTGTTTGCAGGATGGCCAAGCCTCCCAGTGGGGACTCTCACCCCATGGGGGTGTGCCCAGCCTGGGTGAGGGGCTAAGGGCCGTTTGTAGGCTGGCCACAGCTCCCTTTAATCCAACGTCCCAGCGAGGCTGGCTGGAATCAGGTTTCTAGGGTTTATTTATCTTCTATAATTGAAACTTTATTGCCTTGAGCGGAGGTCATAGCTGGCCTAGGCAGGCAGTTTCTTCCATCACTGTGCAAAGGAAGCTTCCTGTTTGATCTAGCTCCGCGGCTGCCGGCCGCCAGCTTGGCTGGGCTAATTTGCATATAGCCGCTCTGACTGGCTGGTGGGCATGGCTTGGCTGGTGGGAGTGGCTTAGGTGTAATGGAGTGAGGGTCAATTTGCATATTACTCTTTTAGATTAGATGTAACACAAAGCCTATATGTTTTAAGGATAAGAAAACAATGTTTTCAAAGCATAATGATAACTGGCACAGAGTAACAGATAAACAGAGAGTGCCTATGTATGATTATGTAGACATTTAAAAAGCATCCATGCCATTCCCATGGGAAATGTGAGTAAATCCCATGACATTCTTTTTTTCACACCAAGGCAGAAGTCGTTTTTGATTTGTGTCTTTCGGCTCCTGCCTTAACTTGAACTTTCACTCCTAGGGAATTTCCACATCCAACCCATCCTTTCCATCAGGTACCATTACCTTAGTTAAGTTAGCCTTCCTTACCTCCACCTCTCTCGGACCACAGATGCTTCAACAATATAAAGCTGGCCTCTGTGGGACGCTTTAGATGAAAACAAGATCGTGACCTCTATGGGTACACAATGCCCAGGCTTAACCTGGGTCCTGTCTGTGTATCCTTCCTCTCCTTATCAGGGTGCTTCCCCACCCTGGAGTCCCCTAGGTCTTCTCTGCAGGCTCAGCCCAACCACACAGACCTCAGCGCCAATACCTACTTCAGGCAGGAAGCAATTTCAATCATGACAAGCCAACATTCAAAGCCTCACCACTGTTAGCTTTGTTATTCGTCTGACCTTGGCAATGGTGATAACTGCTTCTGTTTTATTCCCAAACCTCAATATCACCACTTCTCCTCCCTCTTCTCAAGGATTTTTCCAATCAACAGGTGTTCCAGCTCTTATAATTTGCACAGGTCATTCCTAGAACCAGGGCCTCATTGTTTTTGTTTATATGTTCATTCATGTTGTAACATGTATCGGTATTTCAATTCTCATTCCTCTCTATGAGATTCCACCATATGGATATACCATACTATTATTTATCCATTCACTGGGTGATGGACATTTGAGGGCGTTCTTCTGTGTGTTGGTTTTTTTTGTGTGTTTTTTTTTCCATTTTGGCTATTAACAGTGCTGTGACGAAGATTCACGTACACCCCTTTGTGTAAACATGTTTTCATTTTCTTTAGATATATACCTGGAAGTGGAATTGCTGAATCACATTGTAAAACTATGTTTAACTTTCTGGGGAACTTCCAGAGTTTTCCAAAGGGGCTGTACCATTCTACATCCCCATTAGCAGTGTTTGAGGATTTCTCAATATCCTCACCAAAACTTGTTACTAATATCTGTCTTTTTTACTCTAGCCATCCTAGTGGGTATAAAGTAATATCTCTTTGCAGTTTTGACTGGCATTTCCCTAATGGGTTGTTGGTCATCTTTTCACATGCTTTTTGGCCATTTTACACATTCTTTGGAGAAATATCTGTTCAAATCTTTGCCCACTTTTAAGTTGGGTTGTCTTTTTATTGTTGAGAGTGAGAATTCCTCATATATCCTATATACAAATCCCTTCAGATACATGATTTGCAAATATTTTCTCCACAGTCATTATTTTAAAATCTTCCTAACACAAATTAGTATACAGTTCCTAAATCTCAGCCCTGAGCTAAAGTCCTATTGCCCACAAACAATTTGCCGTAACTCCAACTTCCATATACCCAAAATTGTGGATAATATTTGTTCCCATGCGTCACCAAGCAGTTGTACTATCTACCCACTATGTGGTGGATCTGCTATTCTGACCACTTGCCTAAAACAAAACACACCGCTATACACACTCCTCTAACACCCATCCACCCCTACCTCAATCCTGAACTTTCCCCATCACACTCACTCCTCCACCTGTATCATGCCATGCCATAGCACAGCTCACTTTTGCCAGTATGTGGAATCACCCTATTTCATCAAATTTAAAATGCCATCAATTGTCAGGCCATTATTATGTTAGTGTCAAGAGAAAAAAAAGCCAAAATAATTAGGACTTGTTTTCAATTATGAAGCATTTCAATACTAAAATGTAGGAGGAGAAATGTATTTCTTAGAATCCATGACATACAGTAGTTCTAAACAACTCACTTTGTCAGACTGGCATTACTATCCCCATTTTACAATGTGATTATTGAAGCTCAGTGTTTGCATGACCTGTCAAAGGTCAAAGGTCAGTAGGCTGGTGGAACTGGAATCCAAATTCAGGTCTGACTCCAAAGCAATACTGCTTCCATTATACTTTCTTTAACCCTCCATATTAACATAAAAGCATACAGCATTCACCAGTTTAAAAGAGAAATCTTGTTACTCTTAAAATAAGTAATTTTTAAAATTATAAACGGCCATTGCCAAATAAAAAAATAAAAGCAATTTCAAAGTGAAAACATTCTATTTCTACATTATGAATAAAGGTCTATCCTGTTCAGTGTGGCTCAAGTGGTTGAGCATCATGGCTTGCACCAAAAGGTTTCAGTTCAATTCCAGCCAAGACACATGCCAGGATTGCAGGCTCAATTCCTAGTGGGGAGTGTGCCAATGTTTCATTCTCGTGTTGATGTTTCTCTCTCTCTCTCTCTTCCTCCCTCTCCCAGTGACTTCCATTCAGAAAATAAGTGTAAAGAAGAAAATAAAGGTTTAAGTAAGGCATTATAAAAAAATATGCACAGAAACATTCTCTTTGACCTAATAATGTTATTTCTAGAAATTTATCCTACCAATATATCTGTGCCTATAAGAAATGACATGTGTAATTCATTATGCAACTGTTTGTAATTTAAGACTGGAAACAATGTAAACCGTTCTTCAGTTAATGAGTAGTTAAATTATGAAACATTCATTCAAAATGAATGAAGCCATAATAAAAAAGACTTCCTGTGCTAATACAGAGTAATCTACAAGATACGTTGTTAAATAAATACACACAGTTTACGTATTTCCTTTATGTACAGAAAATGTCTCTGGAAAGACATACAAGAAACTAACCTCAGTTACCTGTGGAAACAACTGGGTTGCTGGGAGACCTGAGTGGGAGGAAAAGTTTTTGTAGGTTTTGAAAGCTGAAACATGTGAATGAAAGAGGGACCCGAGGGGACAGACCGACACGGATTAAATATAAACTCTCTAGGAATAAAAGGAGCACGAGGAAATCCAAGTTCTAGTCCCAGCTCTGCCACTAAATGAGTGCTTCTGGGTGAGTCACCCTCTTTCTTGGCTTTGGCTGTACATGAGGAATTTTCTCCTATGAACCCTGAGAGGAAAAAAAGGATACACAAGAACTAAAAAGGGCTCCTGGTGGCCATCTGGACTCAAATAATTAAAAAAAAAGAAAGAAAGAAAAGAAAAAAGCAGAGCCTAGCAGCCATTTCTGCACAGTGGCCTCTAACACAAACTGCACTTCACAGAGGATGCCTCTGTGCTGAACTGCCTGCCTGCCTGCCTTTGGACGGCTGGGCTGCCTGGCTCAATATTGCTGAACTGCCTGCCTGCACTGTGTTTCTGCCACCTGAGTCAACCTATAAAAAAGTAGTTCCGAGAGTCCTACTACAACCAATAGGACTGAGGTTTTCTGCACAGCTCTGACCAATCAGAGTGGCTCTAAGATGACCAATCAGGGATCTTGGCTGGGACTTCTGTTGTTATAAGCCAGCTTGTTGGCATTTGAATCTCTTAAAAGATTCTAGCTAATCTTATTGTGACATAGTTAGCTCCTACAGTGTGTCAAACATAATGTGTAGGCACTCTCAAGAATTTCTTTAAGTTTGTGGTATAAAGAAAAGAATATTAGATTTTAAGACAGGAAGGGTTGATGAAATCCTTAGCTCCTACTTCCTAGCTATCGAATTTGCAGCAAATCACATCAATGATGTCAAGTTCCATTACTTGTAAAGTTGAGTTGGTAGTCACTTTCACAAGTCTGTCACAAGGAGCATATAAGATACATGAAAATTTTCTGAAATTTTTACACCATCATATAAAATGTAAATTATTAATATACGTAGAATCCCCCCTTCAAGTAGTATGAAGTGTAAGAAAAGGCATGGATTTTGGAGTCAGTCAAACCTGAATATCTCAATTGCTATGGGATCTTAGGAAGATTATTTAACCTCTTAAATATCAATTTCCTGACCTAGAAGATGGCCATGATGATTATTATTTAAAGACTATCGTGCCCTAACCTGTTTGGCTCAGTGGATAGAGCATCGGCCTACAGACTGAAAGGTCCCAGGTTCAATTCC